>JABXWE010023498.1:0-24717 GCA_014611495.1 Limonius californicus | reverse complement strand
TACCTACGACCATGCCCCCCCCCTTTTCAGGAATTTCCCTTTTTTCAAGATACCACAACATTTACCCCCCCCTTCCAGCATTATAGCACTCCAACTAACAGACAATACTACACTGTTACTTAACATTACAGATACCCGAGGGAGCCACAAAACACGTGCCCAGCACAACCAGCCATCCCACCAACCACCAACCCACCATCAGCCCATCAAGAGACCGCCAACCCAGAAGATGAAGAAACGAAGGCCAGGACTGAAGAGGCCCAACGCCTAGAACGGTCCACCGCCATATACATTTAAGTTAACATAGTAGTTAACAAAGTAAATAACATGTATTATTTTAAGTTATATGAATTAAACAGTTCAAGTTCAGATTACTAGCATTGGACTTCAACTGTTGGCTTGGTGAAGGACTTATCTCCAGAGGTAAGTATTCCTCAGCCAGGTTACTTTAGTTAGTCCAAGTTCCTACTGAAGATGGCAGCTCAGTTGCCGAAATACATATTTAGGTGTTAAAATTTCCTGGTGGTAAGGCATTTTCCAAAGTTTATATTCTTAAACCACCGTCTCCAAGCAACCCTATTCTGCTTTACAATTAATGTTTGAGCTTCTTCAAAGTGTTCCATCTTTAGGTCTCACTGCTTTTACAGTAACTACGCCATTGAATTAAGCGGATTAAGTTGTGTATCTCGTAGAAATAACAATAAGGAAGTTTTTGCGCATTTGCAATTTATATCTACAGCATTATTACGTAATTTCCTACTTTGGAAAAAGCATTAATGACTGCATACATGTAAGGAGTTTTATTTTTCGCAGCGCTTAAGTACCCATGGAATCATTTCCGTGATTATTTGCAAAACATAGATTTTTCAAGCATTAAATGCATTTACAGTCAAATAAAATGCTGACCTCAGCAATCTGCGATAGCGTCTGAAAGTGACTAAGCTGTAATGGGTTGTTGCGGAAATAGGGTCAAACGAGTATTTGCATGATTTAATATTTTTTTATAGAAGGCGTGCGCGTACGACTCTATTGCCCAAAAATTACATGTAATTTTTCTCGAATCTAGTAATCTGTGTGTGAATGGCATAGCGGGCCATGCGAGGTTGGTTTTGGTTTGTTTCGTTCGGTGGCCGGGAATGTGACCGGACTGCTTCTTCAGCCCCGGCCCCTCAACGTCGCGCCCGATGGATTCCATGGACATACTTCACGCGCGGCCCCAACTGCAGCTAATACGCTGCAACTAGAACAACTGTTTTCTATGATGACTAATTGTCGGATTGTAATTCAACGCTTCATCTCAAATTAGGTTTTTGAAGGATCGCAGTACTTAAGTGCACTCGAGATTTTCAACACGCTTCTTTTCCTTTGATCCGCTGAAGAGTACTAATTGGAAACGAACATGAAGAGCAAATGTGCCCCGAGGGCAAGTGCAGCTGCAACTAAAGTGTTTGGTAGTTGTGCTTGCCAAGGACCAATTACGAAGCGCTAGACAGTACCGAGTTGAAGGCTACCATGCCAAGCTTCGTTTTTAGACATGAATTTAAATTTTGTAATAAGATCACTTGTATATACTTACTTCACACCACTTATAAAGATGATTACATTGCTTAGACGCTTATAACACCTATCCGGAAAGTGATTAAAAGCAGAAGAACAAAATATATTTTGAAGATAAGTCTCTAATTTCTCACATAAACTACTTTAATTTCTGTTTGCATGACTTAATACTGAACGATCCTATCACACTGGGGACTTTCAGTGAACCCTGTCTCAGGAAGTGTAATAAGAGTGCACCCTTCCGAGGATGCACCGCTTTACAATTGGTCCGAAAACACACAATTTAGTTTTGTAGTTGTACTACTACCACTACTATTTGGAAGTTAATAAATGCTACAATATCATATCTTATCTGGATTGGCTAGGAAAATGATAAATAATCCATGCAAATTGATAGGTATGGCTAATTACATAGAGAAATTCCATTACTTGCCTGTCTTCTACAGAGCACTGATCTTTAGGGAATAGTGACATTTATTGTCTTCAGAAGACTCACCTCCACCTACAATTGTGGATCATGGATTTGAGCTACAACATCAACAAATACTAGAATACAATAACAAAGGCCACACTGTTATACTTTATTCGGATTGGTTAGGAAAAATCCAAGCAAACTCGTTGGTGGAGGTCTATCCCAGAGGAAAATTTCATTGAGTACGAATTTGTAAAGTTCAATAACATCATAGTTCTTCCTGAGGAATACTATTTATTTAAATGTACTACTTGGTCTCCTCATTGGTAGTGGTTTTCAAATCCAAATTCAGTGGATTGATGGAGAAAATTGTAAGAAACTCAAGCAAATTCGTTGTTATGTTATGGACATATTACACTGGGAAATTCCATCTACATGGTAGGGATCCAATGTGCAGGGACATTATTCTCTTTGCAGGACTAATTCTTTCGAAGAAAACCACTTAGTAAAGTTACAATATTTATCAGAACCATCATGGATGATGTATTGCCACATCGATGTTAGAAAATACTAGAATATAGTAATGTATTTTAAATATCCAAGAAAATTCTAAGAAACTCAAGTAAACTAGTTGGTAAAAATCCATCACACTGGGAAATATCACCAAATCCCTATCTTCCACACAATAGTGATAACGGCGTAATTTATTTTCATAGTTCTTATTGAAACAGAAGTGTGGCATTTCGATGTTGGATTAAAATTCATTTTTGGTGCAGAATCGTAATGGTATCGCTCTATTCAGGGGACTAATCGTTTTGTCTGTTCCGAAAGAACACCATTAAGTTCAGTTGTAGTATTTTGTACCACCATAGATGAAGAGTTTCTACTTCAAAGCCATAAAAAGCATATAATATATCAATAACTAATTTGGATTTGTAAAAAACCCAAGTAGACTTATTAGTAGAAGCCCATCACACCGGCACTATTGAATCCTTCTTTTCCACATGGTAGGAAGGATTTTTATAGTGCAATCAAAACGTACGTGGTAGGGATAAGGAATAAATAATTTAGTTCAGCTGTACTTGGTACCACTGTCAATGATCCTTTTTCTACACGAATGTTAGTAAATGATAGAATATCAATACTTATCTGGAGCAGAGTAAGTAAATTCATTGATAGCAACCCATTGATTGGGGAAATCAATTGTATCCTTCTTGTGTGAGGTACGATTTTTATCTTTTAGGTACCCATCGTTTTAAATCTCCTCCGAAAGAGTACTATTTGATTTACTTATGAAATTTATAGGTGTAGCAATGGATGGTATGGTTGTATTTAAAATTCAGTAAATGGTAGAATAGAACAATTTATTTTAATAGGTTGGGAAAATTGTAAGAAATCAAACTAGATATGGGTGCAGGTTTAAAAAAATTCCCATAATGATGTTCATGGTACCAATTATATCAATTTGTTTACATTAACTGTTACAAAAGGAAGACTAGAAGGCTACTCAAAACGACTAGTAAAGTTCGATAATAACACTTGCTGTACCAATGTTTTGATGTGCTTGTATAGTCTTCGATTTTTGAATGTGTTTTTGTGTTTGTGTAAATTTAGGTGATTTTTATATGCGCAGAAGAGCTCGAAATTTCCATAATGGTATAAAACAATGATAATACTAAAGTTGTACCAAAATATGGTAAAATTAAAATTGCTGTATGACACTTTCAAATGGGTACGACCCTTTGCTTCTTTTATAATAAAAATACATTTGGTATAAATATTATGGAATATAAATTTCTTAATTTAATATGTAGGTTAATTACCACCCCTAATCCAGTTTATTATGTATATAAGTTGATGGTGCAGCTGCAAACGTTCTGGTGAAATCATAAAAGACGTTATGTGATATATTTTGAACGTTTAATTTAATAGTATCTACTGGGTCTTATCGCATTCGGAAGTGTTTCCGGATATACATACTAATTTAATATTTTTTAATATAATATTTTCTTCATATAAAGAAAGGAGAGAAGATTTTCAAGAAACTGATAGTACAATAATGTTGTTGAAAAAATATCCATTAAAGGAAAACGACTCGCACAATAAAAAGGGCTTGGTTTAGAGATAGCTATTATGTAATCGATTAATTTGAATCACTGCTTTCACCTTTCACCTAACAGAATTCTTGTGGCAGTATTTCCGGATATTATAATCTTAATGTGTTGATGTATGGAAAAGATATATAATCGATTTATCAGTTAATAGAATTCTGTGGCGGACTATTTCCGAATATACTAATTTAGTCTTTTTTAGATACAGAGTGGAGGAAGTTTGCAGACCTTTACCAACGCCAGCAATATAAAACTCTCCATTAAAATTAATCATTAGCCTCATCATCTATTATCCCTTAGCTAAAGTAAATTCGTCCAATGAAAAGGGCTTGGTTGAGAGGCAAATATTATATAATATAATAAATTAGTAGAATAATTCCCTTCACTTAATAGAATTCCGCGGGTGTAATAAAAAAGAAACCGATTTTAAATCATTTCCATATTGCATCACACCTGAAAGCAGTTGATGATTTAAGCGTACCACTTTATGGGAAGGGATCAGAAGAACAAGTTTTGCAATTGCAAGTGCAAGTTCACATAAATATCACTTTCAGCTTCAAGGTCCGAAACCTAAACGGACCCGCGAATATCTCAAATGTCAGTAACACATGATTAATCTCCACACCTCGCGTCGTGGTCCTCGGTTTCGTTAAGCAGATAGCGTTAAGAGGCTTAGAATTTGGTCAAAGTGCCGGTATTGAACACACCGATTAAATCTACAACTTATTTATAACCTTTGATTAATTGAATAATGTATTGTTTTTGTTATTTGTAATAAGATTCATTTTTATTGGATCTGACAATACGACTAATAACTTTCGACATGGATCAGGCGTTCACGACGTATTATATTGTACATTAATTTTTACCGGAACGGTAAATTTTTTCTAAAACTCAATTCATAAAATGAATCCCCGGAGGTGTTACATAAATATAATTTAAGATTGTGTTGCACAACGGTTCAAACGCATTCTTCTGCTACCATATTCATTAAAATAAAATACCTAAATTTTTAAGTTTACACTTTATGAGGGAAATAAAGTTAGCAAATTTTGCAGTCATGTTTTTCTTCATAAATTGCATGCAATTAAATTAAATTTAAAGAGGGTCAAATCTGTAATATCATAAAAAATGTATAGTCAAGAAAATGTTTAAAACAATTAAATTAATAAAGTTTAGTGCTTTAATTTTGAAGTCTGAATGGGTTTCTCTAATTAAGTTTGACAGTTCAAATATAAAACTATGAAGTAATGTAACAATGGTTATGGTAACATGTTTGAATGATCGCAAAAAGATTTTCTTCTTGCATCTGTTCATTCAAATATACCATAGTACTGGCTAAGCTAAGCAATACTGATTTTCTATTAGCTAGCATTGAAATCACGGCAAATATAAAGATACCTTGGGCAACTGGATACTAGCGTAATTTTAAAATAGTACTTCGTGTGTATTTTAGAATAATTAGAGCAATAAACTTGTGATTTTACGTTTTGGTGTCTTACTAACTACCTAGACCAGCGTAGAAATATAAGAGTATTCTGGTCAACTATAAATTAGCGTAATTATTAGTTTCCTACCAGCATATAATTGAAATTTTAAATTTAACAATACTAAGAGCAATTCGAAATTGGCGTAATTTTTAAGTAATACTAATACTAGCCAAAGAAATAAACTTGTAATTGACATACTGGTTTCCAACTAACCTAGCATTAAAATTACCTCAGATATAATAATGCTTTGAACAACTGGAAAGTAGCGTAATTTTCTAATGATATTTGTGATCTATTTTAAGATAATCTGAGAAATAAACTATTATTGGTATACTGGTTTGCTACTAGCCTAGGTTTGGAATTATCTCAAATATAACAATACTATGATCTATTAGAAACTGGCGTAATTTTTAAATAATATTTCTGACCCATTTTAGGATAGTCAAAGAAATAAACTAGTAATTGGTATACTGGTTTCCTACTAGCCTAGCTTTGGAATTATTTCAAATATAACAATACTATGAGCAATTACAAACTGGCGTATGCTATCCATTTTAGGGTTTAGGGTGTCCTACTATCCTAGCACTAAAAGTACCTCAAACATAAGAATTCTTTGAGCAATTGGAAATTAGTGTAATTTTGTAATGATATGTGCGATCAATTTTAGGATAATCTGAGAAATAAACTAGTAATTGACATACTGGTAGGCTACTATTCTAGCATTGAAATTACCTCTAATATAAGAATATTTTGAGCAACTGAAAATTAGCGTAATTTTCTATTGATACTTGCGATCTATTTTAGGATAATCTGAGAAATACTTGTAATACTTGCAATTGACGTACTGGTTTCCTACTATCCTAGCATTGAAATTACCTCAAGTATAAGAATGCTTTGAGCAACTGGAAACTAGCGTAATTTTCTAATGATACTTGCGATCTATTTTAAGATAATCTGAGTAATAAATTAGTAATTGACATACTGGTTGCCTACTATCCTAGCATTGAAATTACCTCTAATATAAGAATGTTTCGAACAACTGAAAATTAGCGTAATTTTCTAATGATACTTGCGATCTATTTTAGGATAATTTGAGAAATAGCATTGAAATTACCTCAAATATAAGAATGCTTTGAGCAACTGGAAATTAGCGTAATTTTCTAATGCTAATTGCGATCTATTTTAGGATAATCTGAGAAATACTTGTAATACTTGCAACTGACGTACTGGTTTCCTACTATCCTAGCATTGAAATTACCTCAAATATAAGAATGCTTTGAGCAACTGGAAACTAGCATAATTTTCTAATGATACTTGCGATCTATTTTAAAATAATCTGAGTAATAAATTAGTAATTGACATACTGGTTGCCTACTATCCTAGCATTGAAATTACCTCTAATATAAGAATGTTTCGAGCAACTGAAAATTAGCGTAATTTTCTAATGATACTTGCGATCTATTTCAGGACAATCTGAGAAATATATTAGTAATTGATATACTGGTTGCCTACTATCCTAGCATTGAAATTACCTCAAATATAAGAATGTTCTGAGCAACTGGAAAGTAGCGTAATTTTCTAATGATACTTGCGATCTATTTTAGGATAATCTGAGAATTAAACTTGTAATTGACATACTGGTTTCTTACTAATCTAGTACTGACATTGCCTCAAATATAAGAACACTATGAGCAATTAGAAATTGGCGTAATTTTTAAATAAAACTTGCGCCCTAATTTAGGATGGTCAAAGAAAGAAACTTGTAATTGACACACTGGTTTCCTATTGGCTGGCATTGAAATTACCTCAAATATGAGAATACTTTGAACAATTAGAAATTTGCGTAATTTCTAAATAATACTTGTGATCCATTTTAGCATAATTAAAGAACTAAACTTGTAATTAACAGATTGGTTTTCTACTAGCCTAACATTAAAATTATTTTAAATAAAAATTAGTGTAATTTTTAAATGACTCTTGTGATCTGTTGTAATCAGAACAAGTAACTTGTCATCGGCATACTGGTTTGCTACTAGACTAACATAGAAATTACAGCAAATATAACTTGGGGTTGTTAGAAATTAGAGTAACTTTAAGTATTGGATAATCCGAGGGATAAATGTACATCGAACAGTGAACCAAAAGGGGTAACGGTACTAAACCACATTGGGTTGCAAAGGAGAATGTGCTGCAAGATTAGTAGGCCAGATTTTAATGATTTACAAGGCTAGAACATGCATATAAATATCGATACAGCTGGGTGCAATATTACATTCATCAGTTCCCGAAATTTCGCCACAGGGATCAAAAATAGGCTGCATAAAATACCACATACGGTAGACAATAGGATAGCTGTACTAAGAAGTTCAAGGACTTCTAACAGCGGAGCTCAAACTGTTTGGACTTCACGGACGCATGCGATTTGTGGCAAATGTGTGTTAATGCAAATTAACATAACCTGAATATTTTTCTATGATTCTGAAACGAATAGCGCGCCACATTGAGAAGGAAGTGCGGCGTGTTTCGCGCATAATATGTATGGAACATGGCGTCTAATAAACGCAGATGTATGTCATTTAATAAGGAATTTAATTCAAATCATTTTCATATATTTTTGATATTACAACCAGAATTGCGCTTCGCGAACATTTTTACGTTCACAGGTGAAATGCAAGTTAAAATCTCATCGCTATGGCATTCACATTCGAAAGACACGCCGACTTGTTCAGGAAATTGGACGTACGTGATTTTGTCGAAAAACAGAATCATATATTCCATTTTGCCAGCAATTAAAAGCGCTGCAGTCGGAATATTACGTGAACATCGTTCCAAATAACTGATGTATGGAATATTTTGGCTATATGATATTTAACAGACTTTGATAAGACAATTCAAAGAAATCTATGGGCGACCAACGGTTCGTAGAGTTTAAACGCAGATGACTACGATACCTCCTGCTAAGACGAGTGTGAAGTCATTCTCTTATACCATCACTAATCAAATTTCTCGATGTACCATACATAAACGATCCTCGTCCATTAGACTTCTTCGGTTTTGCTTTTCTTTTTGCTGCCGCCGTCTTACCCGTACTGTTAAAAAAACGTAAAAAGCGCAAGAAAATCCGTTTTGCATGATTCCACGTTGTGTAAAATTAATTTTAAGAATCGGATAAATAAATCATCTTTCAAAGGATTAAAATTAATGCTTAGCATATGATAAATATGATATTTAAATCGCATTATGGCAATGAATCAGTCATCACGTATGTTCGATGTTCCACTTTCAAGACGGAGATTTTATAACTTAATTCTGCTTATAAATTTAAATCCTTCGTGATGTCGTATCGTGCACTTCCTGTCCTATGCATACCTACACGGTAATCGCATAGTACCTAGGTCACATATCTACTTTAATCTGGTATGATTACGAGCAGTAACGATCACTTCTTGCCTAAAATAAAAGATTAACGAACAGATTGTGTAAAGATGTCAATCTACGTTGATAAAAATAAAAAGCTTATAATAAGATTAACATCGGCTGAAATAGTCGAACCAACACAGCTTGAATATCTATTTCTGGTCGGCTCCACAGTCTGTTGATATCTGCGAATATAATAGCCATAATCCCTGCTTATGCCTTTAAAATTTTAACTAATCTTAAGATTATACTTAATATAGGTTAAATCCTGCTATTAGATGTTTTTAAATAATTTAAAATTCTTGGTTTGTTCATTTTAAAGCATACTTTAATTATCTTCAGGGAAACAAACACCTATGAAAACGGCCATACAAGATATTATATTTTCCACAAAGGTTCTAACCTCCACAGAACAAATTGGATATTGGTATTTACGGAACACTGTCTGTGGAATAACAATTCACAAATTATAGAATTTTTACAGTAGCCAACGTAAACTTCAATTGTTAGAATAGATTTTGATGTAAAACACAAGATATTTAATTCCCAGTATGTACATTAGCACGGCTAAGATCCTTATACAGAACACAGAACCTACTCTGTTGTAGGTAATTAACAGGCCATTGGCCTATATACAGAAGAAGAAGAAGAAAGTCCTTATATACGTATTCTGTAGGCTTCTGCGCCTAGTAGAGATAGGTATAGATTACTGTAAAAACTGAATTCTTTAGAACTTTTTCGTATATTTAATAGTGCCATTGATAATTTATTTTGTTGTCTAAGTCTTCGTACGTTAAATATAGAACATCCAGTATAATAAGGAGTTTCCTAGAACGGTGACCAATAATCATTATAAAAATACTCAGAACATACCATACGATTTTCTTTACATTAAATTCGAGTTTGCAAAACAGAATAAGTATTTGTAATATCATTGCATAAATATAAGCCTTAATTTGTATTAAACTCAAATTATGATGTTGCTTTGATTTATTCGCTGATTTGAACGGAATGATGTATATTGTGACTTAATCATGAATTTGTAAGTATTTTGAAGGTTATGATGGTTTATAATTCTGTATTGTAATATATCTTTGAAGAACTGTACTATGACTGAGATCGCCTCTTGTATCTTAGTTTCATTGATTTATACCTATGTGATCTTGGTATAAATTTTTCCATATCCATAGTTTCTTTGGACAGTGTTCACTTTCATTGTCTAAACTCGTTCATAGCATGTTTACCACTTCATCCCAATAGTCTCTGTCAGTCTATCTGTGATCTATACTTGAACCGCTTTCCTTAAATAATGGGTGCCATAAGTCTTAATTGGAATTTAGTCATATATGCATTTATACTTTCGGTAATGGTCTTATATACCATAACTTTACCTTTCTTGATATTTGATTACGCTATAGGATACTAGGTATCTTATTATTGACATGACCCGTCCTATTCTACTCTTTATTACGCCACTACTATTTCTGGTGTCAATTTTCCGCCTAGATATTCGTATATAATCGTATGGTATGTTTACTGAATTTTGATACATGATACACTTAGTCGAGATTCTATAACGTTGTTAATTATATTGAATATTCTAACTTTTTCTTTCTGGAAACAGACAAGCCAATATAGTGATATCTAGACACCTTAGGAAAAGCAGTATACTATATCAGTATTTATCTTAAAACAAGCTTGTAAGGAATCTAACCAGATTTATCACCTAACCGAAGCAATAACTTTTCTAGAGAATGAACAAGAATTTGAACGGTTCATATTTTCATTTGTGTATTCAGAAATAAATATTTGGTCTTTTGAGTGAAAACCATGGGTGAGTTGGAAAAAAATACTTAAAATACCTTGTTTCTATATTTATCATTATTGTGTACTACACTGGGTTATTAACTGTATGTTAGTACTGTGGATAGAGTATATGATGGTTGAATATTTCTTATATACCTACGTAAGTTTGGATCTGTAATGACTGCTATCGGTCAGGTAGGTCATCGATGAGCAAAGAGAACAAATTTAATATCTTACAAACGATTATTCCAAGTCCTAAGAATTATACTAGTGGGCTTGGTCTTGGAGAAGGTGTTAGGAGAACTTTTCTTTTCTCTCCTATAGTTGTGAGACAATATTAAATGAACCATCAAATCTTTTCTAAAATCGTTTGGAACAACGAAGCAAATTTCAAATTATCTGGCCTCTTGAACAGACATAACTGTCCATTTTGGTATACAGAGAATCATAAAACTGATCTTGAAATTCATTTAAATCAACCCGGGGTCACTGTTTAGGGTGGTATGTCATGGCAAAACTACCTGCGACCTTGGTTTTTTGATGGTATAGTTATTGCAGAAAAGTACTTGGAAATGTTGACTACTTACGTCGTTCCAGGGCTACAGTTGAACTACAACAATTTCTATTTAGCGTTACCTCATCACAGCACGCAAATGTTCTACGAGACTAGGTTGATGAAGTGTAATGAAAACATTAGTTGGAAAGCGAGAGTCAGTAGAAATGCCACCAAGATCACCAGACCTAATTCTAATAGATTTTTATAGGATTTAATGAAATATAAGGTCTATTCTACGAAACCAACAACTGATGAGGACCTGAAAGCAGCCATTGAACAAGCCTTTAGACATTAATTAATATCAGAACCCTTATAAAGCTTTGTCTTAGTGTCCTAAAACGGCTTCAATGATAACTAATGCAATAATAAAGTATTAGTTCACTATTCGACGGATAGTTACTTTTGACCTATCCTGTGTAAATCAAATTTTATGAAGTAAAGCTAAAGTGGAAAACAAGATTGGCGTGTAACCGCCAGGCTCTTCCTATGTTGTTTAGGATTAAACAGGAATTGCAACATAAACTAAAGTTTAATTTCCTTCGGCTTTCGAGTCACAAAAACTGCTTATAAGAACGCAACCTGAAATAAATATGAACGGGTTGATAAGCGGAACATCACATAGGCATTGTGGTTCAAAGAGCTTATGTCAGACTGCCGGTAGTACCGCTGGGGTTCCGTAGTACCGCATACTGATAGTACACGGATGGGGTCAGCTGCATGCCATGGAATCTACGGTATCTACTTCGAACATGATGTGCTATATTTTTACACATCCTCGGCTAGAAATAGCCGTACTTATGGTAATAAACAAGCAAGCCATAATTAAATGAACTGCTTCCCTCCACACTTGCCAGCGAGTGAACCACATTTAAGATGATATAATCATTAGATATGAATGCGTGTTTGTAAAAATATTAACTAACATGTCTATAAAGATAACGGTGAAGCAGATTCGAATAATTAAGCAAAACGAAAACAATATTCTAAACTAGTTTGAAGGTACGTGGAAAGACAATCTAATAAATTTTAGAAGGAATTAACTCTTAAATATCTGATACCGATGATTTAAGAAGTGACCGTTCATTTTGGGTTTATCAGAAACACTTTTTGCACGATATAAATTTGAAAAAATAATTAATGGAGGTGGATAGTTTAACTGTACATTGTATTAAAATTGCCTAATGTTAAAATATGATTATAAGAAGTATTATAATATTATGTATACAGAATGATATCAAATTTCCGACGACAGGTCGCCATAACATGTAGAATTAATAGGTTCGGTTTTTCAGAATACTTTGGGACCTGCAGTATACAGCATATACCTACAGTGTGTCCCAATACGTACCGGCAATATTTCAAGGATGAATTCCAGAACTTATTTAGAGTCGAAAAGTCCATATAAACATATGCCCTAAATGTAACCGTTAAGGAGTTATTGTTTATTTCATAATATATGTGGTTAAAATTTTAGTTCAACGTTTTGTTTGGTAACATTTGAACATCGCTTTTAACAAATTATTGTTTGTAACTTGTCAGTTAATTTCTGTGATACTGAAGTTATTGGCTTCTGCTTTGTATCCTGTATTTCAATGTTATTTATTTTCAAATGAAGAATACGCAGGTATTGATTATGTCTACGGTCTGCATGATGGAAATGCTTTAGCAGCACAACAAGCATATCGTAGAAGATATCCCCATAGAAGACTGCCTGCAGTGCAGTTTTCTTTCATTCACATCATCAGCTGAGGGAACATGGCACTTTCAATGCAAGATATGCAGTCGGCCAAGGAGTTCTCCGTAGACCCATAAACGATGATGAACAAGTTCTTGATTTATTACAAGAAGATCCGTCTTTAACTAAACCAGGTCTGGAGAATAATAAGAAGTGCTCGCTTACATAGGTACATACCATCATCAAATAGTTCAAGCTCTGGGTAACGATTTTGAAGCTCGTTTAAGATTTTGTAATTGGGTACAAAATAATCAAAACCTACCGCATATTTTATGGACGGATGAAGCTTCTTTCACACAAGATGGTATCAATAATTATCATAATTTTCAGGAATGGGCTGCAGAAAAACCTCATTTAAGAAGACGCTCGCATTTTCAACATAGATTTAGTGTTAATATGCCAACTTGTATTCTTAATGCTCGTCTAATTGGACCATTTGAACTGCCACACCGTTTGAATTACAAATATTTTCTAGAAAACTCGTTACCCTTATTACTGGAGGACGTGCCATTAAATATTAGAAGTGCAATGTGGTATCAACACGATGGGGCACCAGCACATCAATGTCTTCGTGTTAGAGCTTGGCTTAACGCACATTTTCCGGGAAGATGGATTGCAGTAGAAGGACTTGTAGTATGGTCACCACGTTCGCCGGACCTGACCCCATTAGATTTTTATTTTTGGGTTCACATGAAACAGATTGTTTATGCAACTGAAGTGCATACGGTAGAAGAATTGCGCGAAAGAATACAGCAGGCTGCCGATATTATTAGGAATAACCCAGCAACCATATTAAGAACGCAGCGATCTCTTCTGCGAAGTGCGGCTTTGTTTTGAACATTTCTTCTTGAATAACTCGTTAACGGTTACGTTTAGGACATATGTTTATATGCACTTTTCAACTCTAAATCAGTTCTGGAATTCATCTTTGAAATAATGCTGGTACGTTTTGCGATACCCTGTATAGGGTATTACAAAAGTTAACTGTCGTGCATCCTCAAGCAAAATACTAATAAACGACCCTAAACCGTTGTGTTCTAAGTTTCCTAGGTTTACAAACCATAACTGTTAAAAATCAAAGAAAAAATTGAGGACTACTGATTATTATGTATACCATGAATTTATTAAACGTAGGCTGTGAACTGGAATATTATGTAGATAAAATCACAAAAAAATAAACTTTTGAAGTTGGAAAAATAAATAAATGAGTTGTTACTTCTAAACATCAAGAAGAAGAGTTATTCTGAAAAAGATTCTAATAGTTCGAGCTTCTAAGTAAATCATATACAATATCTGCATTAGATTTAGTTTCCACAAATTCATAAAAAATACATTTTGAGTATGCTAGTTGCATTCAATGGAGTTTCGTCGATTACCTTCAAAAATTGGGATTTGGTTACCAAAGAGCTTAGACGACAATTTTTTCTTTCTGATTTTCAACCCTATTTTATGGAAACTATACACATAAAACCAAAGCGCATTAGCACTGGAATTTTACATAGCAAACATCTGCGAATTTTCATGGCCCCTGTATATTAATCAACTTTCCGTAGTATATGTTTATTAGGTATTTTATTGATCATACTGTAGTAGAGAGATGTACAAATAAATATTTTTTATCTCTAAAGGGAATCTTCCAAAACGGATGTTACTGGCAAATATTGGTATATTATACAGGGTGTTCTAAAATAAGGCGAGAAAAGCGAGAAAGCATTTAAAAAGAATTTCACATATTCTAAAGGATACGAGGGGATAAGTTTACACTTTAAATAGAATATTATTATTATTGTTATTATTTACAATGTTAATAACAATAAATAATGTTATAATACTAAACTGTCCTCACAAAGAGTAAAAAAAATAAATGTACAGGTTTTTAACAGTCTAATAGACTCGTATAAGAAATAAAATAAAGTTAACATATCTGTTGTAAGGGGTGTTTAAAGTAACAACTGTTTGGAACAGGCCATGACTTGATCAACTTATGTACTCTTGTGATTACTCTCTAAATAGTAGTCTCTGTAGTTGCAGTGTCAAACCAATTTCTTAAATTCCTTAGCTAAGAAATTTTGCGCCTATTAGGGATATCAGTTTTAATAGTACAATATTTTTTCTGAACGTCTCATTACATGCCCAAAATACTTGTAATTGGTACAATTTACACCGTACCAATTAAACGATAACATACGTTTTTATAGCCACGGCTTACTCCAAACGATTGATTTTTCGAAAACCGCATCATATATGACAAATCACATAAAGTAAATGTAGTCTATTGTATTACATATTGTTTTTATAGTTCTACAAAACTTTTGAACTTAATATTTTTTTAATTTTAGTTCAAACCAAATAGCGTGGTCACTTTGCAAATTTTAATGTTCTTGCCAATTTTAAACAACGGATAGTATTGAATTTTCTATCAGATTTGGACGTTTGGAACACATTGTAAAAATCATTAGGCGGATAGTATGTATTTAAAATTTAAAATAAAACATTTTTTAATGTTATGTAATTATAGGAGAACAAAATGTAATTAATAATATGTAATTCCGTACCAAATTATGTAAAATTTCTAAATTAATGCACTGCAATCAATATCAGTTATCCGAATGAAAAATTGTTCCTAAAACTGAAGGCGACGAAATATTAAAAATGTTTTTGATAACTATCTGTAATTAATAAAGCGACATCGTTTCTAAATTCGACTTAACGTCCACAGTTTGTTTTGCATCTCAGGTATTTCCTACATTTTATCAAACAGATAACAGTACAGCTAACACATTTTTTTACTTTCGGAATTTGTAAATGTTTGTGTTCGCGAAACTTGACAGAAAAGATAAATACCGAACATGCAGTTAAAACAAATCATCGATAATAAATACATTTTAGAAGTAGATACCAGAGCTTTTCGGTAATTTCGGCTGGTTTGGTAGGAAGTGTCTTTGAAAAGTGTGTAATTTTTCATAATTCATACGTAAATTTAATGTTATACGAGGGCTGTTCTCTTTACGCTGAGTCTATCTAGCAGGTTATGATATTTTGAAACTAATTTTGCTTGACATTTTAACGTAGTTGTTTCAAGTTTAATTATAGTGAAAGTTGTTTAAAATGCATAATTTTAAAGTAATCCTTTCCCCAAGAAATCATGGAATTGAATAAAGAACATTATCGAGCTGTTATTTTATTACAATTTCACGCGTCTCGTAAGCCGTAAAGAATGTTTTGAGGATATCAATCGAGCGTTTGGTGACAAATCGTTTGTCTTAGCTACCGTAAAGCGGTGGTACAATGAATTTCAACGTGGTTGACTTTCCTTAAATGACATCTTTCGAGTTCCTAAGCCAAAAACGGCAGTTACCCGAAAAGAATATTAGTCTTGTACAAAACATGATTGAAGAGGATCGGCATGTTACTGCCAGGAGTATTCAAGAAACTTTAAAGATTGGCGTGAAAGCAATTGATACCATGTTACACAAACATTTAATGGTACGTAAGCTTTGTGCCCGTTGGATTCCCCACAATTGGACTCCAGTTCAAAAAGAAAACCGTGTGGTATGACTGGATCGCTTTGACAATGGATCGTCTCATTTGGTGTACAACATCATTACAGGTGATGAAACGTGGATACACTGCTATGATCCCGAAAGAAATCAATAGTCGGCAGTTTGGGTCTTTGAGAACGAATCGGCTCCAATAAAAGTTGTTCGTGAAAACAGCCGAAACAAAAAGATGGTCGCCACTATTTTTGGAATTACTGGACTTGTTTCCACTGTAGCGCTGGAGGATCGTTGTACTGTTAATGCTGAATGGTATACTACAGTTTGTTTGCCTCAAGTTCTCCAAAATGTTCGTGAAAAACGTCCAAGAGGAAGGATCATCTTGCATCAAGATAACGCTCAACCGCAAACTGCTGCTCGAACGACTGAGTATTTGAATGCCCAAAACATTGAAACAATGTATTATTCGCCGTAAAGTCCAGACCTAGCATCTAATGATTTCTTTTTATTTCCGCGTGTAAAGAATAAGTTTACGTTTTACATCAGCCGAAGAAGCGGTTGACGCATTTAAAAATGAAATAAATACCTAACGCGGGAAGACAGGAGAAAATGTACTTTGAAAAATTATAAATAAATGTGTTTTGTTGATAAATTGTGTATTACTTTACTAGGCTCAGCAGAAAGTGAAAAGCCCTAACTTATTATTAATTACATCAATAATTATAGTCACGGCATAAAATGGGGTAAATAGATAAAAAATTGTAAAATAGTATATTTACAAACTATCCGGACGCTAATTTCTGTACCATAATCTAAATAACATAATTAATAATACTATATTTGACGGCGTTAGTTGAAAATCTTTCTAAACTCGTAGATATTACAAGAAATAGTGATGGTAATATTTCAAATAGATTCTTTTTTCTATTAAATGATTAACGAGTTGGGGGATAAAAGTTCAAACCTATGAAAGTAGCGGCCGCTTAAGGTTCAAAGTATATTTACATTTCATTTACTTTATTTGAAAGCTCCGTATTAAAAACGTTCCAGTGTATAAATATTTGAGCAAGAGTACACGAAACTGCTATTAACTTAAGACGAATACACATTACCCGTACAAATATGTATTAAAATAAGCAAATGTTTTGACTTTGACTTAGAGGTGTGTGTTTAAAATAGTACTTAAGTAGTTTGTGCGTGCAAGTGCGAATTATCAAAGGAAGAAAATCTCGACCACTTACCAGTAACAGGATGAATCTGGAAACTGGTGTTGCTGGGTATCAAGAAGTATCTCACAGCTGCATTAGCACCAACATCGGCGTCTGTAGCGGACACAACACCGACGGATGCACCCCGCCGCACATTTTCCTCCACACGAAAATCGTACACTTCTTTAACAAACACTGGATCGTTATCATTGGCGTCCAACACTTTTACAACCACCCGCGCTGTTGCCGTTTGCGACGGGGTTCCATTATCGGTTGCAACCACCGTGAATTGGTGGCGCTCCCTTTGTTCTCGATCCAGATTGCTATGCAGGTAAATCCACCCACTGTTAGGGAATATACCAAAAATTTCCGAAGAGTCCGTGTGGATCCAGAAGTGTTGGTTGATAACAACCGGTAAGTCAAGCGGGCGTTATTTCCGGTGTCTAAGTCAACAGCCGTTACTTGCAGGATCTGCAATAAAAATAATCTCAAGTAAATATTTGTAACGAAAAGGCAGTTAGTGTTGATTCTAAGATAATCTGGTTATCAATATTCTTACGATCCTAATAAGAAGGATAACAAAAAATTGATTTTAATGCTTGAGACTCAGAAAGCTCAGAATAAAATTCATTTTACAATTAAGTCTTAATCAGTAACCGGTATTTATACACAGTGTTGCTCTGGAATAACATTTTATTCCACTAAATTCCTTACGTTTTGCCATATTAATTAATATTAATATGAATTACCGATTATACGTTAAAAGCAACGCCATGCCATAGCAAATATTTTACATAAATTTGTACCGCTAATTTAATGATAACTGTACCAAGTTCAGTTTGATGAACATGCTAAATCTGTCTTACAGTAAGACAATAACTGCCACTTTACATAATTGTGAAACAAAAAGAAGATAAACCGCTGTTTTACGATCTATATCGAAATATTACAGTGTTATACAGGGTGTTAATGAATTGGAAACTTCTAGGGCTTAAAGTATACATGAAAACAAACATTTTTTGTTAATTAATGTATGGTCAAAAATGTTTCCTTTCAGTAATGGAGCTTCTCAAAGATTCTTAAGGAAGCGCCTAAATGTAGGCAACCCATTTTACTACCTACTATTTGTTTCCATAACGACGGAAATTAATACAGGATAAATAAAGCCCTCTTTCCCAATTTCAAATTCAAATTCCGTCGTTATGGAAACAAATAGTAGGTAGTAAATTGAGTTTCCTACATTTAGGCGCTTCTGAAAGAATCTTTGAGAAGCTCTATCCCTGAAAGGAAACACTTTTGACCATACATTTATTAACAAAAAATGTTTGTTTTCATGTAATTTTAAGCCGTAAAAGTTTATCCCTGCAATTCATTAACACCCTGTATATCTATAAGATTAGAAAAATGGAAGAATTATAACTGAAAACAACGTTTAATAAAATTGTAATTATCAAGAAACAAATTAAAATAATAACTATACGATATATAAAATCCTCACTTTGACAGGGGAACTAAAAAGTTAACTGAAGGGAGCGATTTTAAAATTGTTTCGTCGAGGGCACAGAGGGCAATAACCCATTGGTCACAAACTTTGGCCTTCTCAATGCGAATCCAACCAATCAATCGTAAATAAATTCCTTCAGATTTTGTAACGCTGTACATTCAGATCAAGAACTAAGAGGAACTAAAATTATATTGTGTTTTGATAAAATCAGAAGGAATGTATATATACGCCCTGCAGTCACATTTCTACACAAATTTCAGGAAAAGAGTTTATATACAGCGTCTGTTGTAGAGAATTCTAGATTTTATTTACGCAGCCAGCATTACACTAACATTAGTGTTGATTGCCTACTAAACAACGAAAATTATATTGAGTAAAATTTAGTCCAAAATGAGAAATTTAACCAGAACGTTTTCGCAGGGGAAAGTTTATTATCATATTGTCACGAAGTAGTTTTATTTTTGGGACTAAACGGATTGGTCTAAAATGTCAAATCGTACCTAAAATTTCAAGCAAGATAATATTGTGAGAATAACTTGATTATAATATTGTCACGAAGTAATTCTATTATTATGTCATAAGTGAAGTGATAGGTGTATAGAAACAAACCGAAACTTAGCTTCTAAGCTAGGAGACATTGTGAGAGTAATTTCATTATTATATTGTTGCCTATCAGTTCTATTTTAATTTCATAAGTAAAGTGATAGGTCCATAAATCGAAAGTGAGATTTTAAGCTGGACGATATTGTAGGGTATTTCCTTTTTCATAGTTTTATTTTTATTTCGTTAATAAACTGATGGGTCTAAAATATCAATCGAAACGAAGCTTTTAAGCTAGATGATATTGCGATGGTAATTTCCATATAATATTGTCACGAAGCAGTTCAATTGTTATTGCATAGGTAAACTGATGGGTCTAATATAACAAATTGAACCTAAACTGTCAAACTAGGCGATTTTGTGATAAAAATTCTTTTAAAATATTATCGCGAAGCAGTTTTATTTTTATTACAGTAATAAACTGATGGGTCGAATATAACAGAAAGAAACTAAACTTTCAAGCAAGACAATTTGTGAGGATAATTCGTGTATAATAATGTCACGACGCAGTTTTGTTTTTTTTTGTCATAAGAACATAAGAAATGGGTAAAAATAATCAATCTAACTGAAACTCTCAAGCAAGACAATTGTGCGAGGGATATTTTATTATAATATTGTCACGAAGTAGTTTTATTTAATTAATATTTAATTTTCAAGATAATTTAAACTCATATTTAAAAAGAACAGTAACAAAACCCAACTTTTAAAGAGATGAAGGACGTTATGATTTACTTTTCATAGTGAGAGGTGTCAAACATTAACTAGCGGTACTTATGCGCTACTCTATTTTTTTAAATCACTTTTATTGCAATTTATTTCATTAATCTGACATTATAAACAACCACTTTGCAAATAAGTTTAATAAGTAGCAATTTTAAAAGTTGTTTGACATTTACTTTGTCGGGTAATGAAATGGGTACAAGAATCGAACCGCTATGGTGATCGCATAATATTGCAATTAATATTGTTGTTGCGACCAAAATTATAGCACTGCGTTCGAAATTCCCTGCACATTAATTATGCGCATTCAAATTTAGGAGAGATACTATTCAAAAATGCTTGATTACGGACCACACTTTCGAATTTAACGCAAGAAGTAGCTAAATTCTGAATGTAAATTAATAGATAAAATCTTAGTCTTGCGAGATATTAAGGTAATCTTATGAACTGACTCCTGCGAACATCCAGAATGTAATAATTAAAAATCTCGGGTCAGAAATTATTAATGGAAAATAACGTAATATTAATGAACGGTCTTTAAAAATTGTCTGTTTAACAATCTTCGACATTTTAATTACTCGGCTTGACACCGTGAGAAATACTAGTAAAAATCGTACAGGTCAGAAGAGTTGCCTTATCTACTGTGGTCAAGGAAATGTACAAAACACGAGACTGAATTTTGAAGTCTTTGTCCAGCAAACGACTTAAACGAAAAATCCCGAGGTTCTTGAACCAGAAAGAAATGTGCAAGATCAGTTTGGAGATGCGGCTCCGTTTTCTATGCAAAATCTAATACATGAGCGAAAAACCAAAAGAGTAATTACCTAAGGGTACACACGTCTCATTTGTCATCCGTTGAAGTTTGGCGGGTCATTATGATTTCTTCGTGCTTTTACATACTTCATCGTTAAATAAAAGAAAATAACAAATCGTCTATTCGTAGTGACTATAATGAAAACACTCGGGGCCATCTACCCTAACACATCAATGTCAAAATATCCAAGAGGACCGTTATTAAAAATAGAAGAAAGCCGGGAATCGTAAGGGGTCCTAGATCACTGACCTACGGCATGCATGTTATTATATCCCTCATTTCCGATAAAAGTGGCGTGGCGGTTCGATCGGTAATAGTTCATTTGTGGTAATGAGTTAAGTCTCCCTGACCTCTGCGTGTCCATCCATCATCGTGGACAAGGCCAGGGTCTGACGCGACTACAACAGCCGCTGGTAAACCAAAAGCTACCGATTTGCGATTGTGTAATGCAATACCATCAATATTTATGAGCCAGAACGTCGAACTTATCCCTTTGCGAAGAGGACGAAAGGGTAGTAGGGTAGATTTTTAATTATTAATAACCGCACGAACTAGTCTTCATCAAGTCTATTTATCTATTTTTTAATAAGCCATATGGGAATAACCAGAATTACAAACCATTTATCCGAAGAAATGTTTTTAGATCAGCAAATGATGTGAGTATCCTGCACAAAACAAAATGTTAAAGTTAAATCTGGAGTTCACATGTCTTGCGACACACGTGAAGCGAAAATTTTCGATTTTTTTCGTAATTATGTTAATCACACCGATGAATAATTAACGTGTAAATAAAAATAAAGAAAAGGTAGGCTAGCTAAACGTATCATTATGCACGTTTTTACTAAAAAACAAATAAATGTCGATGGGAATTATTGGGTTTCTTGTTGTATCCATCGTTGAAATCTATGAAAATATTGAAGCCTCTCGACAGAGTTTGTATGTTATTCTGGAAACATAGGACAATATACCGATTATTACAACAATCGTTAGAATCGTATTTTTACTTTATCACCAAATACGAGGTGTGTTCAATTCAAACTCATCTTTGCATTATAAAAAATTTATTCAACAATTTAATTAGAAATAATTACCGCCACAGGTAAGGCATCTACCGCATTGTTTTAACAACCGACGTATACCCTGCTCCGGTCTAGGACGTTTCATCGCTGCCGTTCCATCGCCAGGCCCAGTTCATCACCGGCCGATTCACCGCCCGCCAGTTCATCGCCAGTTATAGTAAATAGTTATCGACGTGTATGTGTTTAATATCTGTAGCGTACCACAGAAAAGTTTTTATTGCTCCAGGTACTTTCAGTGTATTTTTCAAGAAAAACTCCGTTAACAGTACCTACTAGTACAGTTAAATAATATAAAACACTACAATTAATTAAAAACCAAAACGTAGGTACAGTTCAATAATATTAAGTAGGTTTTCTATTTAAAAATTAAGGATTGTTACAAATTGGCATCATACATATAAAACGTTTTCAGGCAATACATTATGCGATTAAACGGCGGCGATGAAACGACCTCGGCGATGAAACGACCTCGGCGATGAAACGGCGGCGATGAAACGGCTCGGCGAAGAAACGGCGGCGATGAACCAGCGGCGCTGAAACGTCCCATTCCGATTGCTCATAGAATTCTTGGGCTGCTGATTGAAGAAGTCTTCCGCAGCTATCTGTACTTCTGCGTTAGACCGTTGATTGAAGTATTAATACTTCAATCAACAGTTAGACTGAAAATGCCGACCTTTTAACGCCCTTTTCAGCGGTCCAAAAATATGGAAATCGCAAGACGATAGATCCGGGCTATAGGGTAAACCCTCAATTTTTTTCGTTGATTTTCTTTTACCGCAGCAATCTGCAGCATTGTCGTACAGCAAAATGACCCCACACGTAAGTTTTCCTGGACGTTTTCATCTTGTTGCTTGACGAAGCTTGTTCAAAGTTTCATTGTACAAATTTGCATTGATATTTACTCCAGGTTCCTTAAACTCTATCAACAAGGGTCCTTCACCGTCGAAAAAAAAATGTTAACATCATCTAGCCTGCAGAAGGCTGTGCTTTAAACTTCTTCGGTGGTGGTGAACTTGAATGTTTCCACTGCATCGACGATAACTTACTGGATGGCTCGTAGTAATGGCACCAAGTTTCGTCACCAGCAACTACTGACAGAACGAAGGCATCACCATTTTGCCTATAGTCTGTGAGGTGTTGCAGAGATAAGCCCATTCGCAAGCATTTTTGTTCATTAGACAAGAGACGAGGAATCAATCCATTGTGAACAATCTTTGCTGTAACCCAGATTACGAACAATACTATGGACAGATCCTACACTCATACCAACAATTTCTGATATTTCTCTAATTGAAATTTGACAATATTCTCTAATAATGCCTTCCACACATGCCATATTGTTTTCTGTTAATGCAGTACACCGTGCACCTGGTCGCGGCTCATCCATAGTCCCCTCTTTTCTATTCTTAAATATTCGGCACCATTCCTTCACAGTTGGGTACGTAATACATGCATTTCCATACACTGCCTGCATTCGCACATGAATCGGCAATGGCTGCACACACTCAGCGCATAAAAATTGTAGGACCACACGCTGATCAAACTTGGACGGATTTTTCACAACAAAATCGAAGTTTTAAGAGTCAGAATCAAATTCAAACGCCAGAAACTTCTTAATGTGTTGCTTACAAACACTACTAACATTAACAAACATCATTTGAACTATGGCATTTGTTTTTAAGGCTAAGTTGATCAAAGATGGGTTTCAGTTGAACAAGCCTCGTATTACTGCATTTTAAATTACTGAATCACACTGTTCCTCCAGAAGAAATGGCTTACGTCGATCAAAAATTGATAGTTAAAGCACGTCTATAACCTCACATTGTTCGAGAAGCAATATCAAAAAGAAATTAAAATTATGTGTTTTATAAAAAACTATTAATGGTTATAATTTAATTAGCGAAATTTAGATAGAGTCAACGTAAATATGTATGGCAACATGACGCATTTCTGGTTTAAAAAAATACTAACTTTGTATGTTTAATAACAATCAAATCTCCTTCATTGTTGCAATAAACGTTAAATTGGAAGAAAAACCAAAAATAATATACAGGGTGTCCTTTAAATGCCTTAAAAGCTTCAGGTAGAATTTTTACTTTATGAATGCTTAATACAAATCTTCAAAAAAAAGTAGGTATTTGGAGCTTAGTTTTCTTGTACGAGAGTGTTAAAGTTCATATCTTTAAAACAGAATTTCATGGAAACAATAAC
>JABXWE010023496.1:0-10156 GCA_014611495.1 Limonius californicus | reverse complement strand
ATAGGTTATAATATTAAAAAGTTTAAATCAATGGTCAATCTGTAAGATACAAGAAATATTTTGTTAGGTTAGTGAAATAATAAGCTTTAAAAATTAATTTGTGCGCAACTGTCAAAAAAACGTCACTTTTTTTTCTTGATTTTGAGTTAGCATATTTGTTTATAGTAAAATAAAGTGTTGACAACGTAAATAAAGTCTTGACAACGTAAAAAAAAGACTTTTTTTTACCGGCCGACAAAGACTTTCTTTTACGGGTCATGATTTTGAATGAAATTAGCTTTTATTAGATAATTCGAACGTTATTTATCTTTAATTTTGGTAATTTTTCACAGTTGCACACAAAATTTTGTATGCCACATGGCCGTGAACTATCTTTTTTTTATTCGAATGATTATTTGGCTCGGCTGCGCCTCGCCAAATAATATTCATTCTCATAAAAAAAAGTCCTAGTTCACGGCCTTGTTCCATAAGTAACTATTTTATATTATATATATTTTTTTTACTGTGATCCATATATTATTTAGCTGCTATTTTTCCCTATTCTACAATTTTGAATACATCAGCTGTAAAACAACTTAATTTATTACTTTTTATGCCCGCCAGGAGTGGAAGTTCAGTGCAAACATTACCGTTTCTCTTGTGCAATAATTAGTTAATTAGTTTAACCGCAGGTTCTCTATAATTGTACAACTACCAATGTGAAACACTAGAAACACCAATCTGCTGATTAGCGGCTTTATTTAAGTGGCTACTAAAGTGACTCAAAATAGGCTAAAATTAGGGTTTTTTATTGTCATCGTAGCTACGTTAATATGCTTTTCCACTTGTGGTTTTGAATAACTAGAAGATTGAAATAAAGTGAAAACTTATTAAAAACGCATAAGAACTTCTAGTATAAATTGTCATTTTAGATTTTGGGAGGTTGAGTTACTTCACGTGTACTTAGGTCACAAAGGTGGGCCGATTCTGCTGCCTCCCCAGCAGCTCCCCAATTTGCACATCACCCAAGTCATCCAATTCTTGGATGTACTTGAGGACATCCGCAACTGGGGTGTTGCTAATTTCTCCCAACATGGATCCTCAGCGAGAGCTGAGCAGTGATACAGGACGTGTTCTGCCTTCTCGATATCCCCGTTGCATCCTCGACAGTTTGGGCTGTCCACCAGTCCCATCCTGTGCACGTGTTGTTTTAGGGTGCAGTGTCCAGGTAAGATACCTACAACTAGTCGCAGGTTCTTTCGGGACAGTTGCAAACAAAATTTGGTTGTCTTTGGCCAGGGTGTACTAATAGCAGCCCTTGCATGACGACAACTTTCGGTGTTTTCCCATCTTCGTGTGAAGTTTTTTAGGGTTTCTTGCATAAAGCTTAATGTCCTCAGGAATATAGGGATAACACGTTCTGTACGCCAAATAGGTTGTTCGGATGCCAGTCTCGCAATCTCATCAGCCTCCTCATTGCCGTAATTTCCGTCATGTCCTTTTACCCATATAAGAGAAATGACATTATCTTTTGAGATATCGTCGAGAACTTCACGGCACTGCAGTATCATTCCTGAGGTAATTTTGCAACTACCCAGGGCTAGTAAAACGGCTCTGCTGTCACTGTAGATACCAATACGTTGGTTCTCGATCTATCGTTCAAGAATTGCCTTTGCCCCATGCATTATTCCCACTACCTCCGCTTGGAAGGCAGTAGCAATTTTGCCTAGTGGTATAGTGTGGCGTAGGTCAAGGTCATCGGAGAAGACTCCAGCACCCGTTCCATGCCTTGTTTTAGATCCATCGGTAAAGATGGATATATCCATACGCTGGGTCGGCTCAGCATTGGCATAAATACTGAAGTGTCTATTGAAGGCATATTGTGGAGGCAGGTAGTCTACCATTGCGTCTAGAAGAGTGGTCTTGACGACTGCTTCATCCAAGATGAGGGTACGTCTGCTTCCCCTGCCTGCTGTGTGCCACAGACCCTTATGGCGCAGCCTCACAGTTACTTCCTCCAGAAAATGTCGAGTGGTAGAAGGCATAAGATCAACTCTAAGGCGGCCGTAGGGGTTGAACATATAGCACCTGTAGAACTAAGACAGGCAAGACGTTGTACATGTCCTAGTTTGGTTGCTGCCGCAACTTGTCTTACCTTGGGCCACCAGAAAAGTGCTCCATAACATAGCATAGGTCTAATCAAGGCAGTATACAGCCACAAGGTAATTCTGGGAGAGAGTCCCCAGGATTTATCTATAGCGTGGTGGTATAAATCCCCCAAAGTAGTGCAAAAATGCAGTAAAGTCAAACTGTAAAAAAGTGTATGATATACATATGTGGAATTAATTTAATGAATTTGTTCGTCTTATTACAAACTAATATTCTGTAAGAACATAAAGCACACAACCCCAATCTCAAAATTTCAATAAATTTTAATCTCAATAATTGTCTCACAATCAGAATCATGTTACCAATTTACTTTGTCGTATAGTTAACTTACCATCCTTCACATTGACCCCACTTTTCCAGCATACAGGTAGTTGGCCCGTGGCGATATAATGGTTTGTCGATGTAAAAAGTTACTTTTTGGTTGTTAAGTTTATTTAGGATCCCCTTAACAACTTAACATTTAACGCCGATGTTATCCTTACGAAACCTATTTTTTAGGAGTGAATTGACTATTAAGGATAGAAACATATTCGAAGTATAACAAGAAACACAGATACATATATGTATTGTGGTGTTTATGATGTTCCTCTACATAAAAATGTATGTTTCGGTGGATTGTTCTGCACCATGTCAGTGCGCAACATTTGTACTTCATAGACTTTGTGACTATCAACGACCTATAACGATGTCTATACAGGATGTTTCAGTTTTACTCTTTAATACTTTAGGAAAGAACTCGTCTGGTCATTCTGATTCGGAAAAGTAAGACATATATGCTTCTCACTTGCTTCCTAAGAAAGATCTAGGTTTACAGAAGCAAATCATTTTTTCATTATATCTTCTAGGTAATGTGTGGTGGTAGCTCAGTTGGTAGAGGGCTCGCTTTCTGAATAAAACGTCGATTCTGGCTTGGGTTCGAAACCTAAGCAGAACTATGCAGAGTTATAAAAATCTTGTCTGCAACCCACCACACACAATTTCCCAATTCGGCTTGCAACCGTGGGATCTTAATGCTAAAAACCTTCTCTGGAATTTCTGTCGTTCGGATTCGACGTTAAACTGTAGGTCCCCCGTGTTTCTATCTTAGCGCCGAGGAGAAACACGTGGCAGAGAAGAGGCCGATGCCCAGCAGTGGGACGGAAAGGCTGTTGATGATATCTTCTAGGATAATAGAGCAAATCAAACAAAATGTTGCAGGCGTCCGTTCCTTGCAGAGGGTTGTTTTTTGAAATTGTGTTCCACCATATGCGTCACACCAGTGGCATATAATGAGATTACAATGGATTTATTTCAAGAAAAAAAGTACATCACTGGGTGTTTTAAACCTTCTTCCAGTTTTACAAAATTCCCATTCAATTTGGAATAAGACGCGCTTTTACAGATCTTAGATTAAAATCCTAGTTTTAGAGATATTTGCCTTTTTTCAAAAACATGCAAACCCGCTATGGAACAAAAATTAATTTGAGTTGGCCATGGAAATACTAAAATAATTGTTTGAATGTCATTTGTACCTATCAATCAGTTCTTGTACTTTAAGTTTAAGTTAGAAAACTACCCGGGGTGCTGGATAGGTCGCATAGCGAACGCTTGTTCTTTACTATTATAGATTTGAAGATTTTGATGGGAATCTCAACAATTTTATTGGTATTTATTAATATAATTAAAAATGGTTACTTCCAGCAGGGCAATGCTACAGCACATACTGCTAATCCGGTCATATAATTATTACAGGAATTTTATGATGATCGGTTAATTAGTAGACATTTGTTTCCACCAAGGCCACCCGATCTTATAGATCCAGACTTCTTTTTATTCCCTTATTTAAGAAACAGTATCTTTAGTAATAGACCACAAAACCTAGAAGATTTACAAAATGCTATTTCACAAAAGTTAGATAAACTTACCCCTGATACTCTGGTAAATGTGTTTGAAAATCTTGAGAAGAGTGCATTTATGTTTATACAAAAAATGGTAAACATTTTCAACAGGCCGATGACCAGCAGAGGGGCAAAAAGGTTGTTGACAACTTGAACACGACAACTACGAAACAGAACTGAATTGCCAACCAAGTATTTTTGGAAAGAAGTGACTTATTAGCTTCGTGCTGCTCGGTTTAATCTTAATAACTTTTTTAGATTGTGAAATGTAAATTTTATAAAAGTATTTTTCGGACGATGGGGGCATTTGGGACAAGTTGTCTTTCAATTAGTATTATGCGTTCTAAAAGTTACTAACTGGTAATAATTAATTAAAAAAATATATTTACCTGCGCACAACTTTATATGAAGTTTACACATCGTAAAAACTTGCATTAACGACATTCTCTCCAATGACTTTTAAAAACATAATCTTGCAGATGTTTGTTTAGATAGGAGTGACTCATTATCATTTTTCAGTTTAACAAAGGTGACACTACGTTTTAGAATACATGGATTGCCTTTACTCTATGAGATATTTCGTTCATATCGTATGATATTGAAATAAGTTTGCTAGCACTTAAATACGCTATTAGATATTTCATGCAGTTACGCCCACGGTTCAAGGTATTATTGTTTTTGCCCATTCTACGTTGCCAAGGTGCCATATTGTTTTCTGAATACATATTCAAATGCTGATTAAAAAACCTGCATACATTAATAGAAAACGAGTTCGACTACGCTTTTTCATTCAACTAATATTTATGTCCACCTGAAGGATACATTTAGGAATTTCCAGAAAATGTGAATCCAAAGCCAGGTGTCCACCACCATTAAACAGAAATTTTTTAATAGCAGTAGTTCCAATTTTTATTATGTGAGTACTGTTACTAAAATATGGTACGCAAGTAACATCGTCTCTGGTGGATATAGCAGCCATTTCTCGATATAAAAGTATACCTACAAAATGCCAGAAATATTATAAAAATTCAAAGTTTAGTTGTTAACAAATGTTTGGTTTGGTGGATTCTCAAACCACACAAATAATATAACGAATACGTTTTAAATTCGGATGCGTAAATAATCGTTCGTTTGAATGTGAATAAAAGTCATAGCGTCACGACACTAAAAATATTCGTAGATAAAGCTGTATTGGTTTTTCCACGTTTCTGTTACCATAAAGTTGTCAAATCAATTTTAATGTCAAGGTGATCAATATATTTTCCTTCTAGACATTTGCATACACTTAGCTTATAGTTAACAATATCATGATGCAGTTAGATAAGGAGATCGTGAGAGAGTAGCTCGCGCATGGACACGTTGTTTATATTGCAACACTTAATAGACAAAAGAACGGACAATGGCGAGGAGACACATCTAGCCTTCATCGATTTGAAGAAGGTCTGTTTCGATTCGATTCCCCGTAATCAATTATCGTCACTGGAATAATTAAAAGGACGCCACAAATTGTAAACCTGATTATAGCTAAGTATGAAAACAATAAAACGTTTGTTAAATTTGAAGGTTCCCTGCCTCAATCTACAGAGAGTCTGGAAAGTAAGAGGACACAGCTTAACTAGAGCTGCCTGAAGTCAAATGGGCCCGATGAAACCAAACATACCAAGATGGTTCATCAATTATTGTCGCTAACATAGAAGGCATTGATCGACAAATCAATAATTTTTTTCTAGTACCGGCAGTTATTGACATATACGAGTATGTTGGTTCTGAGATTTCTGCGGGTGTTGTATGCTGTGATTGGCTTCCAGGAATTCTTCCGCGTAGCAACTTCTTGTCCTGGAACGGACCGGGGTGATTGTCTTGACGACGTTTCGGCAAAGTCACATTTGCCATCTTCAGGTCTTGTTGGATAACTTTCTGTACGACTGTTGACGTTTGTTTCTGCTGGGGCTATATATATTTTTTGACAGTTCCGTGTGGTTGCGAATTCAAAGAATTCGTATTCTACGAAACCCCAAAACAAGGATACCCCTGGAAAATTAAGGTGTCTACGAAATTCCTTGCTTGGACTACGATCAAACATATATAGGTCAAACAATAAGACAAGTCAAGGTTCGTCTATGTCATCCTCGTTTTCTTCTCAACGGTGGTATCCATGTTAATATTTTCTTGGGCCATCTTGTCTCTTCCACTCTACTAGTGTGTTCAAACCATACCAATTGTCGTTTTTGTACTTCGTCAATTATATCTCCTTCCATTTCCATCATTTCTCTTATAGTAGCATTTCGTATTATGTCCTCTCTTGCTTTTCTACAACTTCTTCGTAGGTAACCTATTTCTGTGGATTACAGTTTACTTCTATTTCTTGAATTTATATCCCACGATTCTGCCCATATGTGATGATACTTTGTACCATCGTTTCATAAATCCTTTTCTTTGTCTTTCTTCTAAGTTTATTGTCCCATAAAATGGAATTAAGTGATCTAATAATGGTTCGCCCTTTGTTTATTCTGCTATTTATTTCTTCGTTGCTGTTCCCGTTTTTATCAAAAAATACTCTTTGATATTTACACTTATAGGTATACTCGTTGTACGTATAGGTTATTTTCCAGAGGTAGATTATCCGTTTCTTTATTGCCTATTACGATATATGTATTCTGATTTATCTCAATTTATTGTTAGTCCACTTTGTTCATACGCTTCTTGTAATTTTCTGACCATGTCACTCAGATCGTCCTAATCTTCAGCAATTACAACCTGATTGTCTGCGAAATAAAGAGAGTACAACATGTCGTCTCCTATCTTCAAACCCATGTTCTGGCATTTATTCTGCCATTTCTGTAGGGTTCTTTGCAGGTATATTTTGAACAAAGTTGGTGATAGACAGCAACCTTGTCTGAGTCCTTTTGTAGTTTCGATTGCTTTTGTTGTTTTGTTACCTATTTTGATCTTTGTATTGTCGTCTTCGTATAATTCTATAGCGGCTTTAATTACGGTTGTATTTATATCAAGGTTTTCTAATTCCTTCCATAATTTTTTGATAGGGACACTGTCGTAGGCATTTTCTCTATCTTGCTGTAATCGTTTTTCTATGGCCGATTTTAGCGTGAAAATGTTGTCAATTATGGATCTGCCAGCCCTGAAGCCAGATTGTTCTGCACCTTGTTTCGTTTCAAATTCCTTCTCTATTAAGTTTCTTAGAGTCTTTGAGACTAGTACGCAACAGTACATATTACAGCTATCCCTCTGTAATTTTTCGGTTCACTTCGGTACCCTTTCTTGTAAATAAGGGTTATATAGGAGTTTTTCCATTCGTTAGGGATACTTTCCCCATTTAGGCACCTCTCATAGAGGTTTCTTAGCATCTCTGTCAATTTAGGAGTACCATGCTTAATTAGCTCTGGATATATACTACTATATATATACTAGTGTGGTGCTAGTGATTTTGTTGACAAGGACTGCGATAAAATACCTTTTTTTAAGAAGTGTTTATCACCGCAGGAAATTTATAATGACATGTCCGGAGTGTTGGGTGATTCTACCCCGCCAGATCAAGTAATTTAGAATTGATTCCAAATTAGCAAGGAAGTCTTGTCAACATGCACCAGGTGCTTTACCACCAAAACTGCTGTCACTCAAGAAAATATTGATTTGGTCCATAATATGGTACTCAGTGATCAGAGAATTACGGTCAAATATATTGCTGAGACATGTAGCTTTTCCTTGGAAACATTGAAAAAATTATCCGCAAGGAATTGGGTCTCAAAAAAGTCTGCGCCCAGTGGCTTTCGAAAATGTTGTATTGAATTTATTAGGTAGTTGTGTTAAGTGTTCCTAATTTGTTCTTAACGTTTCTGTTTATTTCCATTTAGGATACGAAAAAATCAATATCAAATCGATTATTCGATAATAACTCAGTAAAACAACAATACACTGGTTTAATATTGTCAAACCCACAGATAGCAACTTGCAAAATAGGTAACCAATGCATTAGGTTAATACACTGAAATGCACAGTTTGTCTTTGAAATATTCCCAATTATAAATTTTTTTCTTTTTCTTTAAAACGCCATAACTTCTTGAGGAAGCAGTTTGTACTAAGGTATGTTTAGTTTAATGGGTCCCATTTGACCCCAGGAAGCTGTAGTCAAGCTATGACCCTTTACTTTTTGGACACTGCATTTATCCATCTAAAAGATTTAACAGAAAGTTCCGGTCTCTCACCTCTTTTATTTAATATCTATCCAGAATGCGCCTTGGAAAACTAGAGAAGACGAGCGAGGAGGGTAGGCATTCCTACTATTGACCAATTTTTATTGCTCCAAACACAACTTCGAGCGTACGTGAAGAATAATAGAATTGAACAAGACAAGAAATTTGTAAGATGCTCTGTCTGATTAGATAAGCACATAACAACTAAGACGAAGAAACTCGTAGGAAAGTCGCTGGTGGAATCTGTATTGTGCTACGGATCTGAAGTGTGGACGCTTAAAGCGGAAAATTTGAAGAAATGAAACACTCTAGAATTTGACTATTTAAGGAGAAGTGCAGCCGTATGAAAAATGGAACACATCTCCAACGAGCTCAGGAGTATAAATCCATGCAGAAAAAAATAAAGTTAGGTTAGGAACGTTTATAATTGTTTCGTAAACTATCGCGTTAAACTATAAAAAATATTAACGTAACAGTTGTTTTTTTTTTACTTTTTACGTTCTGTTTTTGTATTTCGAAAAATGCGTACTTATTTGTCGCATAGTCAAAAATATCTTGTACGAACCTGTTTTCCAAATTGATAATCTGACGGGCCTCATTTTCAGTTTCAACTTGAAGACGTAACTACAATGTAATATAAAAAACACAGCAAAAATAGCCAGCAAAGTGAGATCTAATTAAAAATGTATCAGCTATTGACGCAAGAGATTTCTTGCAAAGTTTGAAATGTTTGTTTGAAATTTGGATCCTCACCTGTTTATTACGACCAAGTTTGATACATGTTTTCGTTTGTTGAGTATTTACTTAAAATAATTAGCTAGCTTTGACATCATGAAAGATCTTTTTGTTACCAGTCCAACATAATATAAATAACACCCACACAATTTTGCTACTATTTATCTTTTTCAATAGAAGCACAAAAACTTGTACCATTTTACGTAACTAGGGAAATAACCTTCACAATTAGCAAATCCAAAAGATAGGAAAGTTACCTTGAAGGTGCGCATTATAGTTAATTGTTACTGTTTTTATTTAGACGTTTTTAATGTTATAAAGAACGCGATTTGTCCCTTGTGAAAAAAAAAAGAGACAACAATATACTGATTTAATATTGTCTAACTTGCAAAATATGTTACCAATGCATTGTGTTAATACATTGAAAAGCTCCTTTTGTCTCTAAAATATACCCAATATTAAAACAAATTCTTCTTCTTTAAAGCGCCATAACCTCTTAAGGAAGCACTTTTGTACTAGGTATGTTTGGTTTAATGGGTCCCATTTGACCTCAGGCAACTATAGTTAAGCTGCGTCTCTTTACTTTTAGGACAACCGACATATATCTTTTTAGAGGATTAACAAAAAGCTCCAGCCTGTTACCTCTTTTATTTAATATATATATATGCATATACAGGGTGTCCCAAAACTGCTGGGACATAGAGCTACCACGTATTCTAGAGGTCAAAAGAAGTCGATTGGACCCAACTTTGTCATATACCAAAATGTACCGTTTGCCCGTGAGAGGAGTTCAAAGTTTACTTAAAAAATTACATTTTTGTATGCTGTTCAGAAACGTGTGAACCAATTTTAATGAAATTTGGTACCTGGGCACTTCAAAGGAAGCCACTACTTTCAGTAACGAAAGATACCCAAAGAAAATCGGGGAAGGGTTAAAACCAGGCCCACCCCCTGATAAATTTGTTCATAATTTTTTTAAGGATGATGATACGATTCTATGTTTTTTTTAAGGTGAAGACTTATTCATTAGCTTCATTTTTGACTCTTGTAAAAACTCCGTAATTCGTATAGTTTCGAAGAAAAAAATGTTTACTCAAACACTGATAACCGATATTATTATTGCAGGTTTAATTGTATTACAAAATTTAGTTGGCCGTAGACACAAAAATAAAACAAAGGTGATAA
>JABXWE010023495.1:0-11500 GCA_014611495.1 Limonius californicus | reverse complement strand
ACTGAATTGCGCTTGTTCCGGCGTGGTTTCGAATCCCCGCTGGGGCGACCGCAATTCAGTTAGTTAAGTTTAGGGTGCATGCTGCATGAATGGTTAGTGTGTAAGGGACGCCCGCACCCCCCTGAAGTAATGCGAAAGCGGTTCCGGGGGGGTAACGGTAGTATGAATGTGAAAAAAAAAAAAAAAGTCATTGGTATGTTATACGTTCGTTACTATAACCTCTTATAATTTAATTCCATTTACACTGAATATCTCGTATCTCTTTTTATATTTGACGTAATTAATGCATTTTTGCACTTTTAATCTAGGAGTTATTTGATAACATAATTTATCTCATTTTTAAAATTTAAGTTAAGACCTACATTTTTCTAAAACGTTATAAAACCAGGTAAACTATTAAATATTTCTCTGTGAGAAAGTTCATGGGATTGTTTGAAGGGGCAGGCGTAATTTGCGCCGAAATATACCTGCGTAATCCTCTCATTAGTTCGCAAGCCTTAAGTATACCCGTAATTTGCGCAGAACGGTAAAGATTACCGATAAACATCGTTATCAACCTTGCTTAAATCCTACCTGTAAAATGCGCTGGATTGTTTGTTGGTAGCTTATAGATTATTGACCACCACATAATTAATATACTGATCATTTCAAATAAAACAAAGATTCAAAAAATAACATATCGGTATATTTGGCCCACTTCGTCTGGATTTAAAAATAGTATCCTAAACAAGTATCAAATCCATTTACCCATGTCGCTTCCTTTATCTTTATATTGTACCACAAGCCCAAGTTCTTGAACTTTTCTAAACCAGGCATGGGCCAAGTAAAACCTGCAGCCAATAATTTTTGCTTCTGCCAAACGGCTGTTACTGCATTATGAATTCCCTTCTCAAAATCGGATACTATAATTTTTGGATTTAAATTGAATCCTAGTTCCAAAGCTCACTTTTCTAAACTTAAACGAGCAATTGTACTCCACGGTTACTTGTGATAGCTTCCATTTTTGTGCTAATGGGGCTGCCTACAAACACCTACTAAGTTTAATTTTATAATAAACATTATAATTTGTTATCAGTTTTAACCCCCCTTTTACACAGTTTCTAAAATTTTAGAAATGTGGATTGGTCTACGTCATTAAAGGTTGATAACGATGCTTATCGGTAATCTTTACCGTTCTGCGCAAATTACGTTAAGGATAACCAAAGTTATAGAAGTCATCGGCGCAAATTACGTATCAGTTTAAAGGGTCAGGTAAAATTCGACGCAAATTACAATCGCCCGTTTGAAGCCTTTCTTTAGGTAACTTCTCTTAATAATTTTTACCAAATTGGTATTAGATCAAAGAAATTTAAAAAATAGTTTATCATAGCGGAATAAATATAATTAACATTTTTGGGTCCATTAGGATCAATGTAATACCAGTCTGTATTTGTTGGATAACATTTTTTGCTATAATGTAACCACCCCGTTTAGTTTCATTATATTGTATTTTACAATTTAGGAAGGGGGGAATTTATTTAAAGAAGCATATATTACACAACATTAACACGTTTAAAAACTCGAAATGGTTTATTTAATTACAACAAATATAAGGGTAAATTGGGTTATTGGGTTAATACTAGAAGTTGGAAGAATTATATATATACATACCGGGTGGCCACGAGCCTAGGGCCATGCTTATATCTCTTTCAATTATGAACCGTTTTAGACGAAATTTGGTACAAGGATATTAGACCTAATTTCGGATGGACATGCAAATATAGTCAAAATGGCGGACTTCCGGTTTCACCGGGAGTGCGTTTACCTTTGAATTTTTAAATGCCTCGCCCAATATATTTTATGTTTTTCGGAATTTACAACTCAAATTACATAAAACAGCGTTGCCAAATTAACATTTTTCTCAAGGAATTTTTCTTTTTTTCAATTTTATTTTTTTAAATAAAAATGTAAATTTGCCAACGCTGTTTCATGTAATTTGAGTTGTAGATTCCGAAAAACATAAAATATACTGGGCGATGCATTTAAAAAATCAAAGAGGTAAACGCACTCCCGGTGAAAGCGGAAGTCGGCCATTTTGACTGTATCTGCATGTCCATCCGAAATTAGGTCTAATATCCTTGTACCAAATTTCGTCTAAAACGGTTCATAATTGAAAGAGATATAAGCATGGCCCTAGGCTCGTGGCCTCCCGGTATACAAGGTGCCCCAAAAAGGAGTGGTAACTTTTCCAAATTGTCTCAACAGATATCGCTTTATCTAAAGTAAAATGTATTTATGAAATATGGCAACATAGTGACACAAATACTTATAATTTTTAAAATGAGTTGGTATCACTTAACAATTTAACAACCGGGGTTAAGTCATGAGATTTGTCATAGCATATTTATAGGTTATAACGAAATATTAACGTCAAATTTTAGGAGTTTAATTTGATCGAAATACAAAATTAACCAAACAGACAGTATCGCTACAATACTTGTACAACAGTAGTAGATACAAGTACATGGAAAACAAGCGCCTAAATAGGAATTCGATTTTTAAATTAATGAATAAATTTGAAAGAACTGATAACGTAACAAATCAATGCAGGAATTATAGTAGGTGTTCGAATTGGTAGCCTTGTTGTTGAATGCAAAATCCAACACGATTTTCTACGCTTCTGCAAATGTTTGTACACATTTCTTGTGTGAACATTTCAAACGCCTGCCTTATAAATTCCATTAATGTTGGAATGTCGGGATGCATGGGTCCACTATATACCAAGTCACGAATGCGCCCCCATACTGCAAAATCTGGTGGTGTTAAATCGCAACTTCGTGGTGGCCATTCTAGTGGTCCTCTTCGTCCAATCCAAGCAAGAGGAAACTGCTCGTTTAAAAACTCACGCACATATGTGGGGGGGGGCTCCGTCCTGTTGGAAAATAACATCCACAGGGCAGCGTTCCCGAATTGCGGGTAAAATTTGTTCTTGTAGTAGCGTTAAATAAACGTTACCGGTAATGGTTTCCTCGATAAAAAAAGGCCCAATAATCCCTCCGCTGAAAATACCCGCCCAAACGTTAATGCCAGGTGAGCGAAAGCGTCTCTCAATGGTAGGATTTTCGTCTGAGTAATAAACACAATTGTGCCTATTTACCATCCCATTAAGGTGGAACCTTGCTTCATCCGTCCATAAAATGCGATCGAACAACTGAGCATGTTCGTCTGCTACCATGTCCAAGAAAGTGTTACAGAATTCGAGCCTTCGGTCGGGATCGTCTTCATTTAAGGCATGAATTAGCCGAGGTCTATAACATTTTAAACCAATGACTTTAATCAGCCGAGATACCGAACCCTTAGAGATTTGGAGCTGGCGAACTAATCGCCGTTGAGACGTCGTAGGATCGTCTAGCAAATGTTGTGGATCTCTGTCGCATTTTCAATCGTTCGCACTGATCTTCTCCGGCCACTATTCCTCTTGCACTGATCCGTCACTTCACCAGTTCTTTCAAATTTGTTCATTAAATTCAAAATCGAATTCTTACTTGGTGCTTGTCTTCCATAAACTTGCATCCACTTCTGTTGTACAAGTATTGCAGCCATATTATTTGTTTGGTTAATTTTGTATTGGTAGAACCACTTTACAACAACGATTCGTTCCTGCAATTCCATAATCTTGACAGGTAATATTATGTGACATTAAGGAGTGACATTTACAAATTTTTCAACACATCATTGAAATTCAAATGTTGCAACATTTATTTTTCTTTGTTTTTAATGTAAAATAAGTGACATCTATTGAGACAATTTGGAAAAGTTACCACTGCTTTTTGGGACACCTTGTATGTCGAACAGATAAGTTTTGTTAACAAACTATTGTTTTATTTACAGTTGCAGTACGAAAGATTATACCGGGTGCCACGGAACTGGACATTTTGTCCACCACTAAAGTTTGGGTCCGGAAGTCTGCAGAAAGACTCAAGAAGTTTTTATACAAATTCTGGTTATGATATGTTAATAATTTATTGTATTTATAATGGTTTTATGATAATAAGTAGCAATTTTTGTACACGCATTTTTTATTTACATTCTTAAAGAAATTGTACCTTCTTGACTACAATGGACATTATTTTTGGGTATGCCGAGGAGGTGCCCAAATTATGATTTTTAAGGTTAACTTTTGGACATATTTTATTGTTAACCAAAAGATGATTATCAAGGTTAACTTTTGGGCATCTTCTATGGTTAACCAAAAGATGACTTTCGAGGTTAGCCTTTGAACATCTTTTATGGTTAACCAAAAAATAACTTTCAAGGTTAGCTTTTGGACATCTTTTATGGTTAACTTTTTACAGACTTTATGGATGCCTTAGGGTTGCCCTATGGTTAACTAATTTGTGACATAGTTAACCTACAGGATATCTTTTGGTTAACTATTGGTGACCTCGTATTTTTGAGAGGTTAACTTTTAGTTATCTTTTGGGTAACTTTGGTTATGTGGGAATCCTTTGTGGATTTTAGCCTCTTGAATTACCATGTTCCAACGGCCTCTATCGCACGCGACCCTTTTCCAGTTATTTACTTTAAGAACATTGTCGTCTCGCTGCACTCCGTCTATCCATCTTTCCCTCGGTCTGCCTCTCACTCGTCCATAATTCGGTGTCCATTCCATTATGCTTCTTACATTTCTTGTATGCTCCATTCGCGTGACATGACCTGCCCACTTTAATCTCTGCACTTTTATAAAACGCACTATGTCCTCGCCCATTAACTCGGCTATCTCCGCGTTTGTCTTTCTGCGCCACAGTTCGTTTTCTTCTCGCACTGGCCCGCATATTTTCCTTACTATCGCCCTCTCCGCCGTTCTTAATCTGTTCTGCACATTTTGTGTTAGGGACCAGGTTTCGCATCCATATTTCATCGCGGGTCTGATTATGGATTTGTAGATTTTCCATTTTGATGCTCTGTTTAATAACTTGGATTGCATGTATTTTGTCTTTTCTTCATTTACGCGTAATCCCACCTCTGCTGCTGCATTTTCCAGTTTCTTAAACACCTCTTTGAGCTCTTTTAGCCCTCTGCTAATAATAACCAGGTCGTCCGCGTAAGCACTGATCTGAACCATCTTTGTCTTAATATTACCCGTTACATTTGTTTTTCGTATTACTGCCTCCAGTATTAGGTTGAATATCATTGCGGATAGTGAGTCTCCTTGCCTTACACCTGTGTTTATTTGAAATATGTCGGAATGTTCTTGTTGGATCGTCACCATCGCTATGGAGTCGTGCAGCGTCATCAGTACCATCCTGCATAGCTTATCTGGAATCTGTAGTTCCTTTAGTATCTGCATGATCTTACTTCTTCTCACCTTATCGAAGGCTTGCCTAAAGTCGATAAAAAGGTTATGCAATTCTATGTTATATAGAGATTTTTAAAAATTTGCCTCACAGTGAATATGCCGCCTGTGGTAGATCTGCCCGGCCTAAAACCGTTTTGATAGTCCCCCAATTGCTTTTCAGTATATTTTGCCAGCCGGTTATGGATCACGCACGAGAGTACCTTGTAGCATACGTTAAGCAGAGTTATTCCGCGGTAATTGTCGCACATATGCTTGTCACCTTTTTTGAAAAGATGTACTATTACGCCACACTTCCAGTTTGCCGGCATTTTTTCATCTTTCTATATTAATTGGATTAGTTGGTGCATTTGGATGTGTAGTTCCTCACCTCCGTTTTTTATTAGTTCGCCTACTATTCCATCTTCTCCTGCAGCTTTGTTGTTTTAAATTTTATTTATAACCGTGCACACCTCTTCTAGTGATGGATATTCGTCTTCCTGGCTTTTTCTCTCATATATCTGTTGCAGTCCTTCATTCGCTTCCTCCCACATCTCTTCCTCTGCGTCATTTAATAAGCTGGAGAAATGTTCTTTCCACCTGTTCAATATATCTCTTTTTTCAGATAATATCTCGCCATCTTTGCTTTTACATGCATATGTTTGCTTCTTGGTAGGCATATTGTAGGATTTTATTTCTTTATAAAATTTTCTTGCTCTGTTGCGTTGGTTGTTTTCCTCTATTTTTAGTATTTGCTGGTTATACATTTCCCTTTTCTTTTTCCGGCATGTCTTTGTTGCTTCTCTTCTTAATGGTGCGTATTCTCTTCTATTTTCTTCTGTGTCTTTCTGTAGCCTCTTTTGCCTAATTTTGTTTTTCTTCTCAATGTTATCTCTACATTCCTGATCGAACCATTCTGCACTCTTGTTTTCCCATTTTTTATAACCCAGTGTTTCTTTTGCCGCATCTTGTGTTGCTTTAATCGTTTTCTCCCACACTTTGTCTATCTCGTTCGGTACTACCTGTTTTTTAAGGTTTTCCTTAATTCGTTTTTGGTATTCTAGCTTGATTTCTTTGTTGTTCAGTTTTACAGTATCCCATTTCCTTTGGTTCGTTTTCGGTTCTCTTACTACTGCCTCTAAGATTTGCTTAATTTTGATCATTACTAAAAAGTGATCAGAATCACAGTTAGGTCCGCGATAGCTGCGCACGTCCTGAACAAGTGGGGACCTCCTTTTAGAAATTAATATGTGGTCAATTTGATTTAGATACTTGCGGTCTGACGAAATCCAGGTGCCTTTATGTATGCCCTTGTGCTGAAATACAGTACTAGATATTATCATGTTTTGTGCTGCCGCTAGGTTACACAATCGAGAACCATTGTCATTACAATTGTTATGTATGGTGTGCTTTCCTGCGACTTCTGATATGCTATCTTCTTTCCCTATTTGGGCGTTGAAGTCACCTAATACAATTGTAGTATCGTATTTCGGAGCGCAATCGCATGCTTGTTGCAGAGTTTCGTAGAATACTTCTTTTACTTCATCTTATCATCATTTATTGGAGCATACGCATTTATTAACGTTACATTGTAGTATTTACCTTTTACTCTTAATTTGCATAATCTTTCATTAATTGCTTGGAAATTTAATATATATTTTTTGACGTGATTTGCGATTAAAAATCCTGTTCCATGTTGACCATGTTTTGCTGCACCGCTATACATCACGGTAAAATTCTTTTCATTCACTGACCCTTGCCCGCACCATCTGATTTCCTGTAATGCTATTATGTCAATTTTATATTTCATCATTTCGTTTCCTACTTCATTCATTAAAATAAATTGGATACAGTTAGAAATATGTCATTTATTCTTCTTTGCACAATATTATTAGAGAGCTTGTCAGCCTCTTCTTCACCATCCTTTATTTGCACCATTTCAACAGCTGCTGATAAAATCAAATCTTTAGCAATTATATGTGGTTTACTGGATTTTACAATGCGAAATGCAACTCGATAACTTGATACTAATGCTTTTTTATTAATAGTGTTGCTGATGTAAAAGCGGCTTGCTCCTTGTGGAGAGAGTTGTGGAGAGAGCTTTCTTTCAAAGAGTTCCACATGCTTTTCTTTGTGTCTGAATGTTTGGTATTTAAATGTGATGGTATCATACTTTCGTTTGACAACACTTCCCGAGAAAGTACGCACTGGGGTTTCTAGGAAATAACGTAAAACCATATTTGAGATATTAATGGCTGTACAATCTATGTTTCTTTATATTCTTGTCATTGTCAGACGCGGAAGGCTCCAATGGACGTTTTAAAAATGTATCCATCTTTAACAAAACGAGTATAGCTCGTACGTAATGTTAAATATTACTTATCGATTTATCGCAATCAACACACAATCAGCAGTACAACACATAATTTTTTGAAATGTTGACTAATGTCATCGCTGTCTGCTTCCTATATAACATAGAAAGGTATTTTCAGATTATTGCAGTGCCATCTAGCACACTCCCGAAAATGGTGTAAATTATCGGAAACACGGAGAACAAATAAATAAATTGCACTTCTTTGTAATAGATGGCGTCAGTTGGTCGTTTAGCTGCTGATTCTGAATGAAGGTGAGTACTACAAGAGGGGGGCCGAAAGAAAAATGTTGGCCAAAAAGGGGTCGCGCTTTACAAAAGCTTGGAAGCCACTCATTTAGACCGTTGACACATTTGTACTAAAGTATTCTGCGAGAGGGTTTTTGCGTGATGGAAGAGTGAAGGGTATTTTCCTATGTAAATAACCTTAGTACTGTTAGTAAAGATGGGGAGATCTGAAGTCTCCCGGTGGTCAACCCTACCATCAGAGGTTAAGGTCAAGGTAAATATTTTCGCTATTTACCCACTACAGAGAGATCATTAATACCAAAATATAGTACTAACCGCGGGTAGATTTACATTAATATATACTAAAATAAATAATTAGATAGATCAAAATTAAATTCACACAGCCGCTGATGAGCAGAATGTTGCTGGTCTACGACTATAAGATTTTTTAAATCAAGTTTGTTTACATTTCGTGAACTTTTATGTCTTCTACTAACGCCTTCTATATGTCATAAACGTAATAAATAATATAGGAATCCATATAAATTAAGAAATTTGTATAAAATCCCACCATTCAATTATGACACATTTATTTACAGTTAGTATAATCCCTTACATAATTAACAATTAAAAATTTGAGAAACTGGTATAGTATCGTGGTACCGTGAAAGACAACGAATTGAAATTTTAGCGATGGTTGAGCATAGCGTCCGAAGAAGAACACAACAAGAAGTTTGTAATTTATTTAATAACTTCTTACGTGATCGAGTTCCCATTATACAGTCTAACGACCCTCGAGTTCTTTTATAGGGCTATTTAAAACATAAAGTGTACTGTAAAATCTTAGAAAATTAAAAAAAAATAGTAAAAAAAGAGTTAGTACAGCGAGAATGTTGTCAAACTCTTTACAATATTCGTACGCCGTCTTACACAGTGTTCAGGAGAAAACGGAAAACAATCCGAACATTTAAACTGAAATGTACTTCTTTTATTAGTTGATTTACCTTTATATTTTCTTGTAATTAACTGTAAGGTACACAGACATTATTAGCTAGTAAATAGCTAATAACTATTTTAAAATGTGTGTTTATGTTTATTTCCGTTGCAAAGTAGTTATTTGTACTTGTAGTAATAAATTTTGTTTTGTTTTTTGTTTAACATTGCTATTAATTTATTTTTGAATTGCTTTCTATCGCAAACACGATTTTCAGGGCACAGCACTGGATGCAATAGTCTAATTAAACTGTGAGCCTACCAAAACGCAGAAGATTTATTCATTTTTACTGAGCTTTGTGTTATGTCTATGTTAGGCCTGTATGACATGGTACAGAATTTTGTTCAGAATTTTGCACAAAGTGCTTTTACAAAATTCTATGTCGTATCATACAGCACAATTTTGTTCAAAATTTAGTACTAAATTCTGTAAATGCATGTTCTGAAACCTACAGAGTTTTGTTCACGGTAGCCGTCGCATCGATGCGCAAACAAGCAATTTTTAGTATTTATTAACAATCGTAGAGGGCAGAAAAGAATATGTTTACACGTGTTTACCCCGCCGTGCCGACATTCCACACACTTTCTCTGATCTCGCTCGCGTTTTTAATTGCTGCAGTTTGTTTGCTTTGTGTGCCTTCATGTAAAATTAATAAATAAAAGCGCTAGGAACGTATGTTTAACCACTAACTTTATGACATTTTTGTTAGAAGTATCACTTATTTTGTCGTCGCCCGGAGCCTTTCAATTCTTCTTTTGATTTAATGCCGAGATAATTTCGTCCTTCGTGATCTCCGGGATTGGATTCGACGCAGTAAGCAAGCGCATATGCAAACTGAGATTCAAAGGAAGATTCTTCAATTATAGTGTCATTAATGCCCACGCTCCCACGGAAGAAAAGCCCGAAGAAGAAAAGGAAGTATTCTATGAGGAACTAGAACACGCATATAGACAGTGTCCAGAATATGATATAAAGATCATCGTCGGGGATATGAATGCCCAAGTAGGACGAGAGATAGCGTACCGTCCAACTATAGGGAAGTATAGTTTGCATGAAACTAGCAACGATAACGGCACTCGCCTCGTAACTGCGTAGCATCTCTAAAAATGGTGGTAGCGAGTACCTGTTTCCCCCACAAACGGATATACCAGGCGACATGGAAACACCCGGATGGGAATACCAAAAATACAATAGACCACTTCCTAATTGACACACGGCATGCATCCGATGCCAAGTAGCACAGTAAACTTAGGCCAATATTGGCTTTCTTATATTGGCGATATCTCTAAAGGTAACGTTTTTTATAGTGGTAATATATTGGCTAACAAGGTTGAACCAATATATAAAATCTAGTTAGGTAAAATATCTGCAGAATGTATTGGTCCCTTGTTGGTCGCTCTTGTTGGTTAGATATTGGCTGCCAAGGTATGCCCAATATTGAAATATCTAGTTAGGCAAAATACCTCCAAAGTTTATTGGCTTATTGTTGTTCACTCTTGTTGATTATATATTGGCTGCCAAGGTATGGCCAATATATAAAATCTAGTTAGGTAAAATATCTGCAAAATTTATTGGTCTATTGTTGGTTACTTTTGTTGTTTATATATTCGCTATCAAGGTATGGCCCATATGTAAAACCTACTTAGGTAAAATATTTGAAAAGTTTAGTGGCACTTTGTTGGTCACCTTTTTTGGTAATATATTGGCAGCCATCATATGTCCATATGTTATAAATATTTAAGAAATTGTGGCAAACTAAGTAGAAAACAATTTACCGCGAGCAGAATGTAAGGCATAATGTCAAATTTAGTACCTATGTAATAAACAATAATCATATAAAATATAGCATTAAAAACGTGTGGTCGATTAATTTCACAATATTAAGTCTTCATACACTTAATTACTTCGTTGCTGTGGTAACCAACTTTTGTTTTTAATTGAGAGTATGTTTTCACGCCTCTAGATTCAGCAACTGCGGTTTATTTTTCTGGTAGTTTTGTTAGGGTTACATATCATATATATCAGGGGTGGCCAACTTTTGTGTACATAAGATCTACTTTTTATCTTAAAAATGTGTCGCGATCGACTTGTTGTCATAGGCGTAGTCTAAGTGGGGGAAGGTGTGAAATACATACTATGTTTAGGTATATACATATATTTAACGGGCCAAAAAACTCATGTCCAGGGGAATTAAAACAACATGAGTAATTATTAACAATATTTATTAATTATAATTAGCTACAGGTAAATACAGATTTAGAATTTATTTTATTACCCGAACATTAATGGGAAGATTGCTTGCATGTCTCTAACCAAAGAATTATCGGGACGCCGAAACGTCGAAAAATGAAGTAATAATCGGCATAAAAATTTAGCCGGAGTCCCGCGCGCCCTATTCGGGGATCCTAGAACCGGCCGTCGATGCGCCGTACTTATACGAACAGATTGAGCTCGCGACCGACCCGCTGCGATGACGTGGACACGTGCTGGACGTCAATTCGTATTTCGACTTTGGACGCCCCTGGCGGCCGAACGGTACGAGCTACGGAAAAGTGGCGTAAGGGAAAGTTGTTGTCCTCGACGAGGCTAACAA
>JABXWE010023494.1:0-27635 GCA_014611495.1 Limonius californicus | reverse complement strand
TGAGTATAAATATATTATATATATATATATATATATATATATATATATATATATATCACCTAACATTACACTCCCAGGATAATTAATTAGAAATATAATATTATGCTGTGGAGAGATTTATTTGATGTAACATGTTTTCTGAAAAACCGTCTATGGATGGCACCATAGACGGGTAGATATTATATACAGTAAAGTCGTCACATTGACCAGGTAGTCATTTTAAAGAAGTGATCACTGTTATAGGTGCCACTATATATTTTTTGTTAAATGTTTCGAGTATTATCTTCTAATTCCTTGGTTTAATTAATTAGAAAATCAGTATCATATCCGACTGGACAGACCGACAGCAATGGCGATCAAGAAGCGAAAGGCAACAGGTAAAGTAAATATGTGAGATGTTTCTAATATTGTATTCTATTTCTACATTTTCCGTTTAAGTAATTAGAAAAACAATATATCTTTATGTTTTAGAGAGATTTACCTAATTGAAATAACATGTTTCCTTTAAAACTGATTAAAGTCGTTATTTTGTCCAAGTGGTCAGTTTCACAGGTTCCATAGTATACTTGTTGTAGAATGTTTACAAAATGTGTGTGCATAAAGTGTTTCTAATATTGTACTCTAATTCTACACTCTTAGGGTGCATGAAAAGAAAACAATGTATTAAAAATTTTATTATAAAATAGATATTTTAATAATTAAGTATATAATTTAACAAATATATAGAATAAATACCGCTTGTTAACTAATTGGATCTTAAAGTTGGTTTAGAGTAGTCGGCGGCAAAACACGAGCTTTTCGTGAAGTTTCTGTAGGAACGGACGAACTTTCTGTGGCGGAATTTGTTTCGCTCCCAGCTTCAGAGTTCGTTGCATTAACATCCGGTTTCCCAAAAAGGCCCAGCCAGTTTCCGAAGAAAACAAGACCTTGTTCTGCCGTCTCATTTACAGCGGCTATTAGTTCCTCTTCATTAAGTTCTTCCGGCTCGGTTCTAAAATAAGTCACCAGTCGCATGGAACACATTATTGATTTGGCTTGGTATTGCAATTGCTTATGTTTGAAAGCAGGAGAGAATTTAATAGAATTGCTAAATTTTTGTTGGTAAAGGTCAGCGTGAAGAAATTGGAAAATAAATTGATTCGTGTTTGAGAAAATGAAACGTAAGACCGCACTGTGTCAACAAAATAACAGTTACGCTATCCTTCGTAACCACAGCATCCAAGTTTTTTAGGTGCAACAATGAAAAGTAAATATTTGCAGTAGGTTAAATGAAAAATGCCGAACGTATTTAAGTGGATCAGTTTTTCTAATAATAATGGCGAAATTTATTTTTCTATTATTGCGCCTCGAGGCTAGAGAAATAAGGGAAAAATTGAAATCTCCAACCACTATTCCAGGTTGGAGTAAAAAACAATTAATGAATGGAATTACGTTCAAAGAGGAAATTTTAAAACAATTTGAATCTCAAAGTTTCCAATAAGAATTCCAATTGCATTTACAGTTAGTTAACTGCTTTGACGAGCAAATTTTTGGCTTACAGTCTCCATTATATTGAATTAAATTTAATTGATGCAAAAATCGTCTTTTTCTCCAATTTGAAGGGAAAAAGCCTCATTAGATGACAAATCAAAAAGCTTACGTTTAAAACATAAATTTCCCGTATACCCCTATTAAATCAAATTGTATGCTCGAAATATCGACTACTACCAGTTCAAACTGCTTTTTACATAAACTTACTGTGTTTGGTTTTTGCGTTCACTGACATCAGCTACTGCTGGAGTTAGAGTAGAATTTGAAGTAGCATCCAGTTTCATGCCATCAGGACCTATAGTGAAGCACCCCATGTCGAAGTGCGCTTGTACTTGACCAAGAAGTTTGGGTTCCAGTTGCAGACATCCTTCTAAACCGTTCGGGACAGAATGGAGATTCGAAAATCGAGCGCAAACTTGCGCCAAGTTCGCAAGAAGGGACATGCATGTCGGTTCAGGGTTTGGTCCTTTCACTTGTTCGCTATGTAGAAGACTTTCGCCATAAGAAACGTTCACTGCTATGCCCTCTTCCTGGGAGATGTACTTCATGTGGACACAACCTGCATTTAAAAATATCTTGAAGGACAATGAAATGGAGCTTCGAACCTTATTCAGATCCCTATTTAAAAACTGATGAAAACTTTATTTATGGTTATTTTGTCACTTATTGTGACTGTCTGTAATAAGACAGTGTTTTGTGCAGCCCAAAAATATTTTTCACCAAACGAAATCCAAACTACGCCAGGAAGCAAAAAAATATTTATTACTCATTATTAACTAAATTATTATATAGCTTAAGAAAATTCAAAATAATGTTTTACTGTCCCTTGTAAGCTATATGGTATGTCATTATTATCCTGTTTATTAGATATATTTAATTGTTCTAAAAGTTGATGGAGAAATCGAAAGAGTCTGCGAAAATAAAAATAATGATAGTTTTAGACTAAAATTGGACGCAGACTTCTAGTTCAAAATTTTCAAAATGCCAAATCAAATTTTTTAATAAAATTGTAAGAAGGAACTCATCTAACTAGCCTAAAACTCTTTATAATTATCTATTGTTATTCAGAAAACTTAATATATTTTCGGTTTGGTTGAATACTTATTTAAATTTTGACCACTTCCTGATTTTTCATGACCACGAGCACCCCCAAACCGCTAATATAGGAATAAATTTTTCTGAATACACTTGATAAAATATTTGTTAGTGATAGGTACCAGGTCCTCCAAGATCAATATAGGTGATGTTGAAATCGACGCAACACATGCATGATGGTCCATTACAAGCACAAGTCCTTTGAGCCGCACTATAGGAACTTTCATCCCTCTTTTCCGCTTCGCTTCCGTCCTCTAAGTCCCAGGATAATAAGTCTAGAACAAGTCATATTAGTGAACATTTCATTATCCCGAATTTAATCGTTCGATAACTCTACAAAGAACCGTAACTTTTTAAGCAAGTTTAGTTTGGAATTTGAATTAAGAAAACTCGACAGCAATTAAGTAGTAATTTGCTTTAGCATAATAGACTTACCCAAAATGCTAGCAGGAGATTCAAGGGCGAAAACAGCTGGGAAGATAATCAGAATCAGAGCAATCGCGTGGCGGTGCATTCTGCATGCAATCTTTTGAGATGGTCAGTGACAATGGCGAGACCGGAGAAACAGTTCTTCGGCTTAACATCTTGGGCACGGCCATCATCGACGGTCGTCGGTCCTTGGCCGCTATGGAGGTCACTGGGTCACCCACTTGCCCCACTGTCAGTGATGGCCACTCAAGGCAATCTCGGCAACCGGTACTTGTGAAAACGAAATTATGCTTTTACAAAGGCTCATTTTTCTAGGCTTTTCATTCCATAGAGCTGCATACTTGCCTACACCCTACTTTCTTTTTCTAGAATAATTTAATCTAAAAACCCAGAAACTTCGCTTACACCTTGTCAAACACCTATGCAGAACAAGAACTTACATAATTTCTTCATCTAACACCTTCTCGTTTAAAAAGTAAAAACTTCCCGTTATTTTGCTTTTGTAAAGGAAATTTGCAGTTACCACACTTAACAATTAATGTCGTAAGGTACCATTTACGTTCAATTAAATTTAAATTCTAATGGTTCAGATTCTGTTGTTACAAGAATCGTGGAAAAATTTGCATAATCTGTCTAATCTTAATGTACTTCCGTTAGTGCAGGTACTTTGTACGGTATTAGTGCTTCAAAGTAAAGTTAATATTTAAAAAAGGCGTTTCTAAAGTTTCTCTGAATTTTACGTAAATACATTTGGATATATTGCAATTAAGCTGGGGCATAGCTAGGTGGAGTATTCATGATATTGGTCTATAGGGTACTGCGGGTACTACCATGAACGTACCCCCTCTGCAGGCTTATTAAGTTAAGATTAGAAGAAAATTCAATTCAAATTTTGAAGATGATGCTAATATTTCCAGGCAAAATATAAATTTATATAGCAAAAAATAGCTTGGCGATCTTTCGCTACCGTTACAAGATACTTTTTATTTCACATAGCGCGCTACCCGGAGAAGCTACAAAAAGAAGTAGGTACTTGGCGTGCTACTTCCCTATATGGTATGTATATGTGTGGTATAACTTAGGAACGATTGGGCCACCTGTAATTAAATAAAATAGTAGCATGTATTTTTTTTTAATTTGACATCAAAGTTAATTCATAGCATATGACAAAACGTACCTAACCCTACTTTTATAAACAGATTTGACAAGAAAGTATTCAAATGTAAACATTTAAAAATAGCTGCAATAAACAATTAATTTCCATCAAATGATAATAACATTGTAACTAATTGCAATAAACAAAGAATTTTTAACAAATTATCAAAATGTTCACCCTCGTGACTGAGGCATACTGGGACGCTTTGCACAACCCATTGTTGACATTTATTAACATACAGTATGTCCCAGATTGAGTAGGCTACCATGGGTATGTTTCTTATTGTTAAAGATAGAAATTTATTTAAATAGGCAAATTTGTGTAGTTTTGAGTGCCGATTCAGAATCCGTTGAGAAAAATTAAAATTCCGAACAGTTCAAAAATTTACCCATAAAACTGAAAATCTCTATTTTCATTACAGTCAAATATCCCCGTAATTATAAAAGATATGAAGAAATATTCATGTAGAAGTTATTTGATTTGATTAGCGTTTCACTGTCTGTAATCTCTAAGTGCCTGTTGTTTGTGTTTGGTAAGGTAACATCTCCAAATAAAATAGTTTTGTTATTGAAACATAAAATTCTCTGATCAAGTTCAGTTGTCAGTTAGCACCTGCCACAAAATATTCAAGAAAGATATCCACTTATATCCCTACCGCGTAGAATCTGTACAAAAACTACACGAAGCTGATTATCTTCAGCGTGTCGAATATTGTTAGTGGTTCCTAAATATCCTTATCGGAGGAAACTTTTATCACGATTTTATTTAGATGGATACATTAATTCGCAAAACATGCGTCTATCGAGTTAATTTTATGATAGAGATACTTCTTCATCTTCAAAAAATAGAATTGTGGGCGTTCATTTCAAGACGTAGAATAGTTGGACCATACTTTTAGAAGATAAAAGTAAGATGAAAGAGTCGATTTGTTGAAAAATCAATGAAGATGTTTTCAAGCACTTTCACTGTAGAAAGGTATCGAGAAGAGATTTTACGGCCTTTTTTCGGAGAGATTCATCACGATGAACTCAGATTTGGGTTTTTTCCAACATGACAGAGCCACTGCGCACATAACACATGATACCTTAAATATTAAATGAGAATTTTGACAGACGGATTATTAGTCCATGCTATTTCTTCCTGTGGTTGTATTTAAAGAACTCCGTATTCCAGCAGCCAATACGGAATGAATTGTAACACAGAAGATTGGAAAAAATGTATGAAATTAATAACCATCCGTATACAGTGTGTCCAAGATTGAGTAAACTACCATAGGTACTTTGCTTATTGTTAAAGGTAGAGATTAATTGAAATGGGCAAAGATGTGTAGTTTTGAGTGCTGATTCAGATTCCATTGAGAAAATTTGAAAATTATTCCCATAAAACTGAAAATCGCTATTTTCTATACAGGCAAATACCTCCGTAATTATAAAAGATATGAAGAAATGTTGATGTAAAAGTTATTTGATTCTATTAGGTACACTTATGTCAAAATAAAATTCAAAATGGCGATTTCCGAGATATTCTTCTTAATATCAAATGGACGCCATATTAGAAGTAAAACTAACGTGTATTTGTGTTCATACTTAGGTACTTGATTTAAAATTAAAACACTTCATATTTCTACTATTATTTTTTATGTAGATATAAGTTGTGATACTTCGTCGAAAAGAATAAAATATTGCTACATAATCATGTAAAAATAGAATTTGGCATCCAGTTAATATTAGAAAGCTGCTACCAATATCTCGAAAACCGCCATCTTGAATTGTATTCTGACATCATTTATAAGTGTACCTAATCAAATCAAATAACTTTTACACGAAGCATTTCTTCATATCTTTTTTCTTTGAATAATTTCCAAACTGTTCGGAATTTTCTCAAAGGAATCTGAATCAGGACTCAAAACTACACAACTTTAACCATTTAAGCTAATCGCTATCTTTAATAATAAGAAAGTTACCCATGGTAGCCTATTCAATCTGGGACACACTATATACGGATGGTTATTAATTTTATTAATTTTTCCAATATTCCGTACTGCAATTCACTCAGGTCATGTATTGGCCGCTGGAAAATGGAGTTCTCCAAATATGGCAGGATAAGGTATCGTGTGTTGTGTGTGCAGTGGCCCCGTCTTGTTGGAAAAAATCAAATCTGACTTCATCGTTATGAAGTTCTTCGAAAAAGGGCAGTAAAATTGCTTTTCGATACCTTTCTACAGTCCGAGTGCCTGAAAAAAATCTCGATTTTTCAACAATAAGACTCTTTTGTCTTACTTTTACCTTAAAAATGGTCCAACTATTCTATACCTTGAAATGGCAGCTCACAATCCTATTTTTTGAGCATGAAGTGATGTTTCTACCATAACATTAGGCTTCCTCGAACTCCATAAACACATGTTTTGTGAATTAATGTATCCATCCAAATAAAATGGTGATAAAAGTTTTTTCAGAGAAGTCATCATTGAGGATATTTAGCAACCACTGACAATATTCGACACGTTGAGGATAATCAGCTTCGTGTAATTGTTGTACAGACTGCAAACGGTAAGATTATAAGTGGATATCTTTTTTGAATATTTTGTGGCAACTGGACTTGTTCAGACAATTTTATGTTCTTGTAGCAAAAGCATTTTATTTGAACAGATTACGTTACGAAATACAAGCAACCGATAGGTACAGATTACAGACAGTGAAACTGATGTCCTGGTAAGAAAGATTACGTTTTAGTTCAAATTATTAAAACATAAACTGTACTTATGTATTTCATTAACGTAGTACAAAATTTAGTCTTGAAGAAGGTTGATTTTTCAAACTGCAGGCTAAAAATCCACTAAAAGCTAAGAAATTCAAGTAAACGGCCACAAATAGCACAAACGAAAAATGTGAGGTTAGGTTGAAACAGCTGATGTGTGGTATGTTCATAATACATTTTTTCGCGACGACTTTGACGTAAAATTAAAAAAAAAAACATGTTGCAACAAACATTGGTCGATTCAAAAGGTTCTGAAAATTCTCAGGAACCAGAAAATAAAATTTGAAATATGTGTTTGATTATTTTTCTGCCGTAGGATGTGTACTGAAAATTACAGAAGATAATTTTGTATGACGCCCGAATTCCAATATTCTTTTTTAAACTCTGTAAATCAAACATTGGGCACATCGTTTTTTTGAAAATTTTTGATTTAAAGTCAATTTATTAAAAGTCTGTAAGCCCGTTTGAGATAAACTCTAGAATTTTATATTAATTAAAAACATTAACAAAATATAAATTTAAGAGGCACGAAAACAAGTACGAATAAATTTTGACATATTTTTAGAAAATATTATAAGGATTTTGTTTTAATTTCATGAGAAATTTATTTACGGTCTACAATATTATTTTTGACTCATTCCTGCAGGCTGCCTCTTAGGCTGACACGAAAATGAATCTAGATTACATAAAAAAATTTAAAATTCACTTTAGATAAACTCAAAAAAAAATGCGAATGTAGATTCAAACGGTAATGGCTGCACTTAACTTATTGTTTTGTGTACCCAAGCTAATTACGGCTATAAACAAGAAATTCATACAATAGGTAAAAGTTGACAAACAATAGAATTACAGATGGCAAAAGGTTTCTGAAAAGCCCAGTAGTAGTGACTATGAATAAAAAAGGTAAGGAAACGTCCAAAATTTAATCCTCTACATCATGTATTTGCATCTTCAAAGTTGTAATTGAGTCATTGCGTTGGTATGTTACACGTTGCTGCGCTAACAAGCTATTTTTTATTTAAAAATTATGCGAATATAACTAGGCTAGGGTAAATGAAAAATTATTAGTTATATAATAAAAAAATATTTTACGAACATAGACTTGAAAACAGCGAAAAATAAGTGAAAATAGGTATTCTATCTGCACATACATGCACATAAATACATAGCGGCAGACTTTTTCACGTAATATACTCCTTTTTGGGTTTATGGTCGTCTTAGACGAATATTTGCGTATTTCCGTTTCGCGTTCATAATACATTGCCATACTGGTGAAATGTAAAAAAGCAGCAACGTAAATATGTAAAGAATTTAATACGTTCGTTATAATTGTAGCAAATTATTTATTGTTAGCGTATAGCATTTTTCAAATAATTCATAATGAAAATTTGCAATAATAATAAACCACCACATAAATTGTTTGGAAACAACGTTCATGTAGTGTAAATGATGTTGACCCTATGGAATGATAAAAATATTTGGTTTGGGGAACTATAGCTAGTTGCATCAGCAAATGTAAATTTTATATAGTAACTACATAAATCAATTCCAAATACACACACGTAATTCGTAGCTAAAAATTCAAATATGAACTCTCTTGTTTAAGTTACATGGATTTTGTGTATTTTCAGATACACGTATACTTTTTTATGGCAGTGAAGTGGGATATATTTACATATTTGCTATAATGATTTCTGAATATTTATTAATAATAATTCAAAGTTGAATAGTTTGTGTTTCGTATAAGTATGCGGTTTTGGCGAGCATACCCATGGAAGAGTTCCACTAAGACAGGTTTGGAAAACGTCGAAAACGAATGTTAAATAATACTTATTGAGTTCAAACGCGGATGGTCAACGATGACCTAACTACACTGACCGACATTCGGGCCCCTCTTCCGGCACTGAATACTGAAGAAGGGGCCGAAGACTGTTACACGCAGAATTATACAGACAGCCATCAAGTTTACCAGTACATATATCTACGACCTTGGATTAAACTTCTTTTATCAGTAATTGGTGAGTACCTTTTTGTATAGTGTTTGCTTTTATTGCTGCTAATTACTTTTCGTACTTTTTTCCGGAACTACAAACTGCATCAGGTTTGGTGTGCTTTACAGCCGGGTAAATTAAATTTCAACCCCGTTAGCTTATTTATTCAAACGCGTTTAGCAAACTTTATTGCGTATGCCAGTTTTAAGTGGTATAGGTTATAAATGATTTGCTCGTGGATGTGTATTAAATAGAATAACGTAGATATATTCGGTTTACAAAGCAAATCGGAGGTGTTACTAGCATGTGGTTAAAATTAATATATGTGCGGAACAGAGCAGAATAGGAACAAATAAATATTGAGGTATTTTAACTGTTTACAAAACATTATCGCGGGTTTAGTACCGAAGACAATAAAATGGGGAAGAAATTATTTTAAAGTTTTAATACACGAGAGGTTTACCTCCGGTCGGATTAAAAACCTATTTTACTTTAATTGGACGCGCATAAAGTTAACACAGAATTGCTTTACGCTGAGCAAATATACCTTTTACGGAGACAGTTTGGAAAACTGATTAAGAGTCCGTTCTGTCTCTAAATTTGCAAACCTGACACGTGCTGGATACACACACGTTTGCTACAAATAAATGCAAAGAAAGGTCTTCCCATTTCTTGCGTTAGACTTCCGGTTCAGAATACTTAAACTAAATAACGATGCGTGCCATAGTACCGTAACTATAAAAGACTCGTAATATGTGTATGATGAAACGTCTGTTCAGTATAAACTGACAGTAAGTGGTCGCAATGTATGTGTGTTTGAAAATGAGGGGTTAATAAAGTAAAGTAATGGGATGTCACAAAAATAAAATAAATTAGAAACTCGAAACGCTTTAATAACGATCGCCATAAATGAAGGCAGTAGAAAATTAAAACACTGCAGTTGTGTATTTGCAATTTGTTTTTCTACCAACAAACAAAGTATTAAGAAACATCATATGTAAGAAAAACGTTTTAGAATTTCAGAAGAGGGATATACCACAGTAGCAAATATTTCATAAATAATACAATTATTCAATACTTTGTAGAGAGAATTTTTAAAAATCTGAGTATACTTTAAAATATTCCAAGAGGGCCATCGTAAATAAAAATTCCGAGGCTGTAACCCGATTCAACAGTAAAATGTTTTTGACATCTTGATTTAACGTGCTAATTAAAAAAGCATGTGCTCGAAATAAATAACGTTCACAGCAGATTGCATTAATTGGGGGAAACTCAAGTTTTTGTGATTTCTTGTGTTTTATTTTGACAGCTATCAGCGATGAATAGTTGTGGATGTAAATAGGGGTGGATTTGTGGATTTCCATGAGCCTATTCTTTGCAGGTTGAACCAGTGAACGACATGCGACTAGTGCTCGTCTTTGAATTGCTGCTTATTTTCGTGCTGTTGGCCTTTGCAGCTTCCAGAGTAATTGGTAAGCACGACTGAGCACATAATTGTGTTGTAACATTACATAATAATTAATTTACGCACTGATTATGAAGATGTAAATGACATGTAAAAATTATACAAACGAATTTAGAGATAAAATCAGGGTTGAAATTACGCACGACTGAGCGCTTACAAATGCTAACCTAAATGTTTCGATCCAATGGTGTTTTCTAAATTAAAAGGTTTTTAACTCCACAGAATCCAAAGGCTTGCGTAACACTCATAGGGCAGTCACGCGAAAACATGGAAAAATCAGTCACAAAAACCGCCAGGATGTAAATAAGTACTGCAGTTGCTCCACCAAGCTTTGTAACTGTTGTCGGGAATTTAACATTCCCCTGGTGGCGTTTCAAGGGCCCGGATGCGCAACCCTTCAATACTTGCAGGGAGATCGGTTGGCAATTTCCATGAGTTTCGGTGAAAGAGTCCTCACCAACACAACCATCTCGGGTAAGAACCCGCCTTTATATACAGTTTCAAAGTTGTTTAATATTGTTATCTTTACAGGCAGGAAACCTAAACCGGTGTGCATGCCTCTACCGGGAGGAGTGTCAAAGTTCTGCGGCCGCGTATACAATATCGGCCGCCAGGGAGAGGACTTTAAAGCTTGTCTCGGACTAGAGCTTAGAGCTTTGCAGGACATCGAAGCATCACTCAGAGTTTCCTGTTTCCGCTTCGGACCGAGAGGTCTTAAAGTTGAACCCGCTCAACCACTGCCTGTCGTCGAAGCCGCGGCAAATTATGGTGGCGACGACGACGACGACGATGATGACGACGATTATGATTTTGATGACGATTACGACAATGATGTTGACTCCGTAGATTATACCGCATTCAATATGTTCGATGACGACTTTGTTGGTGACTTATTTGAAGACGATTCAGATTCTGACGATGTAGTTCCACAACGAAAACCCGTTAAAAAGGTAGTTATACCTACAAAAGCTCCTGCGAGAAAAAACACCCGCAAACCTTCTCGAGCTCCAACAAAAGTGGTGCGGAAACCCCTAACAAAGAAAACCACAACTTCAAAGCCGCCCACAGTTAAAACAACTCAGGCTAAATTAATTACCACTTCATCGACGACTGCTCGTACGGTTATGGTTCCAGTAGCCACAATAGCCACGGAAAAGAAACCAGAAATCGCCGATGTCAAACTGAATTTCGTTTCGAGCACTCAGTCTGATGCGGAAGCCACCGTCGGGAGTGTTCCATCATCACCGCATGAATCAATTGCTGCCGTGACTGCTATGTTACAGAACGTCCCAGGAGATATGCCTCAAGTGGCGGCCGCCGACGTAAAACCGGCCACGATCGTCCCAGACCTTGCGCCTTCCGACGCTACGATATCTTCCACTATCACTACATCCGTAACTTCGGAGGCCATGACAGATGCGGATGTGAAAATTGGGACAGAACAGTCAATCACGCCTACCTCCCTCGAGACCTCGATGCAGGGAATCACCGAAACTATCACGGAAGTTTCGCAAAATTACGATTCTACTACATTAATGGATAATACAGCAAGCACTGAGTTTTTTACCCCAACAACAGAAGAAGACGAAGAGGAGAATAACACGGAACCTGTAACAAATTTGCTTCTGAAAAATAACGATGAGGATGACGACGACGACGACGATGAAGAAGACGACGAGAACGAGGAAGAGGAGGGCATAACTGATCCAATTTCATCCGCTGTTGCACATGTTTTCGGAGATGACGACGATGAAATTGCAGAAAAAAATAAAACAAGAAAGGCTTCATCTAAAAAATCAACCAAAACTAATAATAAAACCAAGAAAGAATCATCAGATATGTTAGATGACATTGTTGATGGAGTTCTTGAAACTATAACTGGGGAGGAAGCGGCTGACGTTAAAGCTGCAGCACTTAAAAATGACGATGACGACGATGATGTAGACGAAGATGATAATGACGATGATGAGGAAGAAGACGAGGAAAACGATGATGATGATGATGATGACGACGACGATGAGGATGACGAAGCTAGAAAAGCAAATCTCAAACAAAAAGGCAGAAGTAGACAAAGTAAAGATATGTGGTTGGATAGATTACACTGGCAATAATACTATGTATATTGTCATATTATTTATTGCTAGGGTTTTTACCTCAGATTATTCCTTCAGTTGAAAATTAACTGTCGGCTAGTCTTTTTAAACTAATTGTTGGAAAAAAAGTACTAATGGACGATTCAATTATTATAATTGGCGGATTAATCTGAGGTACAACTAATAATGGGCTCTTAATTTAATGTTATTTATTTTATTTATTATATTTTTTATAAGATTTTTGTAATGTATATAACTGTAGATGATTTTATAAAATACAAAATTGAAGTACATACTTAGTTAATCGTTTCGATTGCCCTACAACTCGTTTTGACGATTACTCAAAAGCTATGCAAATTAGAGAGCGGCTTAAAATTAAAACAACATTGCAAGATTCCAAGATGGTATATCTTAGTGCCACGAACAAAAGTTTTGATTAAAAACAAATTAATAGAACTACACCTGAATGTGATTCCGAGAATCCAATGAGAAGAAAGTGGTACAGCAACGGTACATTGGTAAGCAAGCATCTTGCAGAGCAGGCATCAGTTCAAAGGCATTATCAGTCATTAAAAGACAAACAGTTACATCTCAAGATGAGGCAAAGAATTTTTATGTGCGTTCTCGTGTTAATTTACACCGTGGAAACTTCAAGCGCAATTGGTAAATATTCAATTAAAATGCTATATTACGAACGAATATGTAAAACTTACGTAATTTCTTCCAACAGATTCCGTTTCATCTTCACTCATCACTCTGAAACCAATTCCAAATAAGAATTCGACTTCAAATGCGGTGACTGAAGCAACATTAGACCCGATAACGACAACTCGAAGACCACTTTTACAGCAAGTTAAATTACCATGTTCCTGTCTGCAACGACAGTGCGGTTGTTGTACGGGAGTTATCCTTGAACGTTTTAAACAAAAAGCTTGTATGAATATCACCTACGAACCTGATGAGTTCGCCTTTACTGCAGCACTGAGTTTAAACGAGCGAGTTCTTTACAAAAATACCTTATCAGGTAAACCTGCGACTTTATATTTTACTTAAAATATTATCTGTTAAAACTTTACCAGTATGAAAAAATAGGCATAACCATAGATTTTCTACTTATGGCGTTTTAATTTCGTCTTGTCAAAATTGATTTTTGGTGGCAAGATGAAATTTAGAATGTAAACTCGATGTAATGTACGATATACATTGATTGTTTAACAATTGTATTACAACTAGATACTGAATAGTTCATACCTTTTCGAAAATTACTATTACCTAAATTATAAGCTGCAGGATATGTAGGAAAATTGTTCAAGTTCAAGTTTTCCGAAATTGGGTTTGGTGAAAAGTTTGCATCAACCATGAGCCTTCAATTTTCTGTTTAACAACTGCCAAAATTAAACACGATTTTAGGGTTTACCAGGTACATTTTTATAGGTTAGTGCCATTTTAGAAATCCTGGGTTCGCTTCTATACTGACAGTTCCCAGACAGTTTTCAGAAAAATCTAGTGGATGTAAAAATATACTAATGTATATTTACCTTCAATGTATGTGGTTTATAATTTCTACAATTTCATTATCGTTCTGGTTATTATTATTACACTAAGTAATAGTATACAGTATGTTCCACAACAATAACAGCAAACCGAAACTTTGTAAATGATGTTGATGATAAAATACCTTAAACGAAAATTCAATAACTCAGAAGAGTATAATAAGGAGTTATTTATTTTTAACTCAACTATACCATATATTAGTATATATGTTTATTACACATTTATTGGAAAACACAATAACAAAATAATTTTTTTAAATAATATGCATAAGGAAAATATAGCTTAAACAAAAATTATGTAATTCAAGGGAACCTACTATAATCAATGTGTTCCATTTCATAAACTTCCGTTTCAACCGCAAATGATTCAAATTTGTGTCTTATAAACAGAGAATACACAGAAGTCTTTAGCCCTATTAGATAGAATATTTTATTTGGGCTTTAACTATACATAATAGTTGGCAGTTATAGTTCAAATTTATATTAATAGAAAAATAACTTCAGTAAGAAATTGGAACGTAAAAATGAAATTATTATTCAGATTTACATAGAAAATAATAATTAGAACAGTTTAGTATTAACAAATATAGAAACTACAGATCCACTATTAAAATTTGTTAAGGAGATACTACTCGTAACAATTTGTATTGTGTCTTGGCCGATTGTTACGTCAGCATTCGATTTTTCTGTACTACAAACAACAGATTAGAAGTTAGCCCATGAAAGGGAAGACTATGGAGATAAAGTTGGTCAACCTTTAATTCTGATCCATCAATTAGGAAAATAATTTTATACGTAGCCGGTTGCATTGTATGGTAGCGCCCCATCCTGTTGAATTCACATGTATTGTTATATCAGTTTTGTTTTATTGGAGGAAGAGGGTATAAAGTTTATCCTTCTTGTATACAAAATCTACCAAACTAGAATACAATAGTATTATCGAGGTTTACAATGGAGTTAAGAAGGATACCGTAGATGTGTCTTTTTAATAGAATGAATTTTTGTATAGTGGAAGCGGTTGGTTAAATATAATTAATTTGTCATTCCTCCTTATATTGTAGCGTTTCTTGCTGCAATAAATTTACGTTTTCATTCTATTAGTTCATAATAAAAATACGAACTATTTTGTATGTTAAAAGTAGAAGCGCTACTGAATCGTGCCTATTTATTCTAGCAGGGGGCTTAAATTATTTTGTTGCTATTACAGGTATTTTATTATATCTATAATATTTAGAAAGCTGTAAGCTTGCCTATGTTGTCTTGGGACACACTTTATACATTCTTTAAATTTGAAATTTTTCGAACGAAGTCACAAATAGCTTCAGGCTTACCAATGTGTGTTAATTTCTTGTCGGCTACTTTTGTGAAAAGTATGGGTTTAGGTTAATGGCAACTGCACTGACTTAATAAACCGTAAATTGTCGATTCAATGTTGACAGAGATTTTACCGAAAGTATAGATATATAATTTACTACCTTTTAAAAATACATTATTTGTAGATTCATAAGAATTTAGGCTATTAATAACGGATTGACAAATTATGGATTTCTGCTTCGATCCTTACAATAGTTAAATATTGCTTTTAATATACCTTTGTCAATAAATTATATTTATCTTGAGTAAATTGATTTTACGTGGAATTTTTAAAAATAACAGTCAATTATACTTTTCTGATTTTTTCTTGAAGATTTTCGAATATCAACAATTTAAGTTTTAATTTCGAAATTTTTGAGTATTCACTTGATTTTCGAAATTTTTAAATTTAATGTTAAGCATTGCTTATTTAAAGTGGGACTTTTCGAGGTTTCCGAAAATCTCTATGTTTCTTTGGAAAGATTTGACTTTTTCTGGAAATTCTCTATTTTCATCTTGGAATTGTTCAGATTGATCTAAATGGAATTTTTTTACTTTTAACTGCGAAGTCTTAATCTCGGAATTTCAAAATTTAATCTAGGACCGGTTCAACTTGGAATATTAACCCATTTCCGGAAATTTTCCGCATTTCTCCGAATTTTTTATTTTATTCTCATAATTTTCATATTGAATCCCACATATTCTGAATGAAATTGCGACAGCTTCGATCTATACTGTAAATTTCATATTTGTTACTGCGAATGGCTTTAACTTCGGAATTTCTAATTTTAAGCTCACAATTTTCTTGATTTTTCATATTATATTTATAAATACTAAATGCCATTTCAGCAGCCTTAAGTTGTGCTGGATATTTCCCACATAACTGTGAATTGCCTACTATAACATCGGAACTTACAAATTCAGTCTGAACAGATCTGCTTTTTCTATTAATTTTCTAAATTTTTGCAAATATTTAACTCTAATCTCAAAATGATCATATTAAATATTCAAAATTGTAAATGCAATTTCAGTAGTTTTGAATTATTCTGGAAATTTGCTATTTCTAACTAGAAATTTCTGACTTTAATATAGGAATTTACAAATTCAGTCTTAACAGATCAATTTCAAACTATAAATTTTTGGCTTTTTCTGGAAATGTGCTGCTTCTAACTGAGAATGTCCGATTTTTATCTTGAAATTTCCAACTTTAATCTAGAATAGTTCAACTATATACTCGTAATTTTCTGCTTTTTCTAAATATTTGCGAATATTCAATTTTAATCTCAGAACGATCATATTCAATATTCAAAATTATAAATGGAATTTCAGCAATTTTTAATTATTCTGAAAGTTTCTTACTTCTAAGTAGGAATTTCTGACTTTAACATCGGAATTTACAAGTTCAATCTGAATAGATTAATATCAAAGTAGAAATTTTCGGCTTCTTCTGGGAATTCTCTGCTTCTAACTGAGAATGTTCGACGTTAGTCTTGAATTTGCTAACTTAAATCTAGAACAGTTCAACTTTATACTCGTGAATTTCTGCTTTTTCTAGTAAATTTCTAAATTTTTGCGAATATCCAACTTTCATTTCAGAATGATAATATTCAATATTCAAAATTGTAAATGAAATTTCAGCAGCTATAAAATATTCTGGAAATTTTCTATACCCTACTAGGAATTTCCGACTTTATCATCGAAATTTACAAATTCAGTCTGAACAGTTCAATTTCAAACTTAAAATTTTCTGATTTTTCTGAGAATTTTCTGCTTCTAACTGAGAACATCTTACCTTAATCTTGAAATTTCTAACTTTAATCTAGAACAGTTCAACTTTATACTCGTAATGTTCTGCTCTTTCTAGTAATCTTCTAAATTTTTGCGAATATCCAACTTTAATCTCAGGATTATAATATTGAAGATTCAAAACTGTGAATTGAATTTCAGCAGTTTTGAATTATTCTGGAAGTTTCCTACTTCTAACTAGGAATTTCCGACTTTAACATTGGAATTTACAACTTCAATCTGAACAGATCAATTTCAAACTTGAAATTTTCGCCTTTTTCTGGAAATTTGTTGCTTCTAAGTGAGAATACCCGATGTTAATATTGAAATTTATAACTTCAATCTAGAACAATTCAGCTTTATACTAGATATTTTCTGCTTCTTCTAGTAATTTTCTAAATTTTTGCGAATCTCAAATTTTAGTTTCAGAACCAATATTCAGAATATTCAATATTCAAAATTGTAAATGAAATTTCAGCAGGTTTGAAATATTCAGGACAATTTCTATTTTTCACTAGGAATTTCCAACTATAACATTGGAATTTACAAATTCAGTCTGAACAGATCAATTCCAAACTTGAAATTTTCGACTTTTTTTTGGAAATTTGCTGCTTCAATTTAGAAAGTCTGACTTTAATGTTGATAATTCCAATTTCAATCTAGAACCATTCAATTTTATAGTCGTAATTTTCTGTTTTCTTCTGGTAATTTTCTAAAGTTTTGCAAATATCTAACCTTAATCTCACAAGGATTATATTCAATATTCAAAATTGTAAGTTTAATTTCAGCAGCTATAAATTATTCTGGAAATTTTCTACTTCTAAATAGGAATTTCCGACTTCAGCATCGGAATTTAGAAATTCAGTGTGAACAGATCAATTTCAAACTTGAAATTTTCGGGTTTTTCTAGGAATTTCCCGCTTCTAACTGAAAAGGTCCTACTTTAATCTTGAAATTTATAACTTCAATCTACACAAACAGTTCAACTTTATACTCGTAATTTTCTGCTTTTTCTAATAATTTTATAAATGTTTGAGAATATCCATCTTTAATTTTAGAATAATAACATTCATTATTCAAAATTGTAAATGTAATTTCAACAGCTTTGAAATATTCTGGATATTTATTATTTCCCACTAGGAATTTCCAACTTTAACATTGGAATTTACAAATTCAGTCAGAACAGATCAATTTCAAACTTAGAATGGTAGGCTTTTTCTGGGAATTCTCTGCTTCTAACTGAGAATGTCTGACTTTAATCTTGAAATTTTTAACTTCAATCTAGAACAGTTCAATTTTATACTCGTAATTTTCCGCTTTTTTTTGTAATTTTTTGCGAATATCCAATTTTAGTCTCAGAATGATCATATTCAATATTATACATTGTAAATGTAATTTTAGCTGTTTTGAATTCCTCTGGAACTTTCCTACTTGTATCTAGGAATTTTCGACTTTTACATCGGAATTTACAAATTTAGTCTCAAACTTAAAAATTTCGGCTTCTCCTCAGAATGCTCAGATCCAATATTCTAAATTGTAAAAGTAAATTCAGCAGCTTCGAATTATTCTGAAAATTTCTTGTTTTTATTTAGGAATTTGCGATTTTAACATCGGAGTTTACAAATTTAATTTGAACAGGTCAACTTTAAACTCAAAATTTCGAAATTTTCTGCTTGTGAAACTGTTCGACTTTAATATTGGAATTTTCTAATTCAATCTAGAACAGAACTTCAGTTTAATTCAAAAATTTCAGCTATATCTGATAACTTCAATCTCATAGTTTTCACATGCGATATCCGAAATTCTGAAGTTTGGCAGTTTTGACTTATTTTGGAAATTTCGTACTTGTTACTGCGGATTTCCGACTTGAAATTGAGATTTTCCAAATTAAATGTAATACAGTTCAGTTCAACTTTAGATTCTAAATTTTTGATTTCTACCGGAAAGTTTACAATTATTTGGAATTTCCAAGCTTAAGCGCAGAATTGTCATATTCTATCGCAAATTGTTAGTAAAATTCACACTCTTTTTGAGGAATCTTCGATTTGAATCTAGAAATTATACAGGGCGTGTTCAATTGAAATCCATCTTTGCTTTATTCAACAATTTAATTGCAAATAATTACCGTCACAGATAATCTCATTGTTTTACTAACCGACGTATACCCTGCCCATAGAATTTTTGTGGCTGCTGATTGAAGAAGTCTTCCGCAGCTATCTGTACTTCTGCTTCAGACTCAAAACGCCTTTTTCAGCGGTTCAAAAATATGGAAATCGCAAGGCGATAAATCCGGGCTATAGGGTGTATGCCCTAAAACTCTCCAAAGTTTCGGTGGTGGTGAACTTGAATGTTTCCACTGCATCGGCGATAACTTACTGGATGACTCGTAGTAATGGTACCAAGTTTCGTCACCAGCAACTATTGACAGAAGAAAGTCATAACCATTTTGCCTATAGTCTGTGAGGTGTTGCAGAGATAAGTCCATTCACAAGCATTTTTGTTCATTAGACAAGAGACGAGGAATCCATTGCGAACGAACTTTGCAGTAACCCATATTACGAACAATACTATGGACAGATCCTACACTCGTACCAACAATTTTTGAATTTTATCTAATTGAAATTCGACAATTTTTTTTAATAAGGCCTTCCACGCATGCTATATTTTTTCTGTTAAGGCAGTACACAGTGCACCTGATTGCGGCTCATCCATAGTCCTCTCTTTTCCATTCTTAAATATTCGGCACCATTCCTTCACAGTTGGGTATGCAATACATGCATTTTCATACACTGCTTGCATTCTCGTATGAATCGGTAATGGCTGCACACCCTCATCGCATAACAATTGTAGGACCTCATGCTGATCAAACTTGAACGAATGTTCAACAACAAAAGCCATTTCAAAATCGAAGTTTTAAAAGTCAGTATCAAATTCAAACGCCAGAAATGTATTAATGTGTTGCTTACAAACACTACTAACATTAACAATCGTCATTTGAATTATTGCATTTGGTTTCAAGGCTAAGTTGATCAAAAATAGGTTTCAGTTGAATAAGTCGTAGCTTCTGATATTTTAGGTTTGTTCGTTTCATGGAGGTGACGGTGAAAGTGTAACTATTTTATATGCTGGTAGGTTTTGTGCGAACAGCTAAGAAAATAATTATAATTTTTTTTTGTTTTTGTATACTTTTTCACGTAATACCGGGTGTATGTTTACATTTTATTTATCAAATTAAAATTTTGATAGTTTGGAGAACCGAGCTGTTGTTTGTGTTTACACACAATATAAATTCAATGCCTGTAGCGGTAGAGTAAAATGTGGAGTACGATAAGTGTTTTTAAAGTTAAACCTTTTCAGTAAAAGGAATTGCACATAAAATAGCTAAAGTTTAAATAGCTTCCATTTAAAAAGACTTTAAATACCCGTTATCGGAAATCCAGATTGTACGTCGTTTTAAAATTAATTAAACGCCGTAATCGAGCGAAAATATACCGTTTGTAAACGCTACTTTTTTGTGTTTTCACTAACTTTGTATCAGATTGGGTATTTATTTATTAATTAAAGTATCGCGAGTTGATTTAAAATGCATTAAATTTATGATTTGACGCAGATATCTGATGTCGCTTCAGTTTTCAGATTCAATTTCCGATTATTCGCTTATGGCATCAATCCGGTAAATCGGGGAACAACGGGGGTCTTATCTTTTAAACACATATTCGTTCCGCCAGTTTCGTTAAGCTTAAATATTATCCAAACACTGGTAACTTATAGGTCGAAGCTGCCATGATTTGTTACGGTTTTAGTTTGCTAAAAGCTTCCATCGATAAATTAATGATATTGTTTTTATCGGAAAAACGATTTTGCCTTTCATCATTTTTCATTTTGCGCGTTAGGAAGCCAAAAATTACGGCCGCTTATATTCTCCTTAAGAACACCTACTCCAGTCCCGGAATTTCACTAGCTCCGGGCAACTTACATTGTTATGTTTACAGGAAAGAATCCACCCCCAATCTGCATACGTTTGCCCCGGTTCCGCTTTATACAACTTTGCGTGGAGTTTTCAAATATATACTTTGCCAATCGTAATATGCACGTGTGTATAGACATGGAAGCGAATTGGGAGGACCTAACCTTGTTAGATTTTTCTTTCGACTGCATCCGCCTGGGAATTAACGGAGTAGCTGTTATCGGACCCGAAGATGGTGGAGGACTTCCAGGGTCACCGATTGACGAAGAAGAACAAACCGACGAAGATTACGATGATAGTGCTAGAAATGCTCTGCTGTCATCCAATTACACTCGACACGAAACAGCTACCGCTGAAAACCGCATTTCCACGAAAAACCACCATTTTGAGACAACGCTGGGCCTAACAAACACAGACTCAAGCAAATCAAATTACCTCAAATATGCGAATAGCAAAAACAACCTCAAGCGAGAAAATTCTACCTACGATATGAAAAATGCTTCAGCTACGAATGCCAACAGAATTCCGATAAGCGTAAAAAGGCTCCTTAGCGGAGATTTTTTAATAATTCTCGATAAAGGCGTTAGTTTGGCCGAAGAAACCGAAGAGAGTGTTTTGAACCCAAAGTAACACCACTAGATTTCTTGTTTTCAAATGTTAAAGTTTCTAAACATTTTCCTCGTATGTATTTGTATTGCTTCATAGTTATTTATATTCTTGCAAAATTATTAAACTATTGGATACAGGAACTTATATGCACACACTATGGTTTATTTTCATTAAATAAGTAGGGCGGCTGTTTAATTTATTATAAGAATTACAAATAAGTAGAATAATTCTTAGAAAGTACTTTAAATAAAGTTATAAATAAATTATATTTTCTATTGTTTAGTTTCACCTCTGACAATTTATTACTAAATTCACAATTTAATTAATTAAAACAAACTAGGGTAGACGGTACAATTATTGGCACTACTACAGTAATTGACAGTAATTGGCACTAACATTTCTAAATTAAAATAATAAGACCTTCATTGATCTTAGGAATATTTTGAATTTGTGCTGGTATCATTTGTGTTGGCAGCATAATATTTTATCACCTTTCTGGGAGTGCTGCTAGTTGAAGCAAATGACTGTTGGTAAGTTTTTACAACATCCCCAAGAAAGAGACCTTCAATATAACATTGTTTTAGTATCAATTGTTAGGCAACGGTTTTTGCCTGCTGTGAGTATTACTTGAATGTGCGCTCAACAGATAAATATTTTCTGAAATATACGTAACTTCTGTCGGCTCTATAAGAGCTGGGAAGAATTATAAAAATTTGAAGGAAAGGCCATGTGGCGGAGTCTTGAGAGAGGTCAGTGGCGGCAGTCCACGTAGGGCAGTGTTGGCGTAAGCTTGCATATCTTTGGCGTAATAACTAATTAATATAGTTTGCGAACCTACTAACTAATTGCGATGCGAATTATCCTCTAAGCTGAGGCAAGGTGAGAATTTAGTGTTACCACTTATGTGTTCGTACATAAAAATGGGCTGCAATGGCAATATCGGCTGATATAAGCAGTGGCATCCCTGGCAAGGTTATAGTTTATATACTATGAAGTGTTATATGTGTTTACGCGAATGGTTGCGTGTTATCTACTTATAATTATATTTGGTTTATATCCCGTGAAGCGTCATATGTGTTTACCTACATGGTTACGTATTATATACTTGGTATTGGTATGTGATTTACAAGCATTGGGTCCTATTATGGTTGTTATACAAGATTGGTGTGTCTATGTTGTAGTTGTTGGAAACAGTGGCGTAGTGAATATAAGTAGCTATACGAGTAGATAATGTGTGTGGCATGATTAATCATTATTCCCTTAGCAATCATTTGTGAGGTAGTCAGTCGGCAGAGGTTGCATCGTAAATGTTCCTACGTCGAACTATTATTGTTATTATTATAAATGCAACATTAATGTCTGGATGCATCGACTGATTTTTTACGCGAGGGTGTGCACACTAATGATACTCTCCTCTTCGCATGTGGGGCTGAGGAGGCACGCCTTCCCCTCGCGATTCCTGCGAATAACAGAGAGACTGGCTGGACTTAGTCCTAGCCTGGATCTCTCTGGAGGATTGGTGCACCACAAGATATTCATAATTGTCGTAATTACTCTACGATTACGAATGGCTGCGGCCACAGCAGCTAGCCGATAGACGAGCATCCGTATCCTGTTGGAATCCCAATCCAGGGGCAGGGCGCACCCTGTGAGTTCAACTGCCCAACATTTATTGACAGATCAGTAAGTCTGTGTTCTATTATCTGCTGCATGTCACCTGCCTGTTGCCGCCAGTGAGTTCTGATCGAATCCGCTGTTTATTTACCTAGGAATTGCATAAATGAAATGCAGAAGCGCTGCAACCGTATTTAAATTGAAAATTCAGTAGTTTTATCGCCCCCCCCCCCGTAACCGTAACACAATATTGGTACTTCTGATGTAAAACATATTGCTGTTGTGAAAATAACACAAGTTTTTGTTGTTTTCATAAGTCATAACTTAAAACTATCTCGCTTAACGTATAATTTTCGTAGTGTCAGCAACTGGCACAAAGTAACCACATGAAAACCGTACTTGGAATAGGGTGTCAACAACTGTATTTTTCGTTTAATTATAAAATGTGTTAGAAATATGCGGCGACCGGGTGGCGCAGTGGGCGAGAGTCCGCTTCGCAACCGGTTGACCCGAGTTCGACTTCCGTTGTGGCCCGAATTTTAATTAATTCTGGAGCAGCGGGAGTGACTCGGTAGCATAGTTGGGGGGGTTTTACAAGGGTGGGGCATGTTAGACTCGTGCATAGCGCTACGCGCGCTGATCCGAGGTAAGCGGGGTGGGATGAGAATCGTGGAGCTGCTATGGCAACCCCACGATTCTTTAAAAAAAAAAAAGAAATATGCGTTTTTCTTTGTCTTATTCATTGAGATGACAATGACCTTCATGGTGCAAGCTATAGGTTTTGAAACAGCACTTGGCAGTATGCCAAGTACTGTAAAATCTCCGGTGCCAACGAGTGTATTCTAGCGATACTAAGGGTTTATGTTATTTTACCAGGCAGAAGCTGAGCAAAATGTCCACGAAAACGTCAATCTATGAGAGAAAATATACCTAAGATGACATTAAAAAGGCCATTGAGGAAGTACAAAATGGTTTTCCCAAAAAACAAAACAGCTGCGCGTCTATTTGGGTACCTAGACCAACCTTTCTATTTCGACTTAAAAATTAATTGACTAGTGTGCTTAATCGTGGCCCTTCCACAATTTTATCTCGAGAGGAAGAAATAAATTTAAAAAATTGGATTTCCACGAAGAATGGAAGATGTCCAATGTTCTGTAAAACAATTTTTGGATCAAACTCCACGAAATAATCCTTTTAGAGATAAAATCCCCGATAGGGATTGGTACAAATCCTTTTTAAGAAGACATCCAGATATATTGAAGATACCAAGATACCGAAGTGATCACCTCAGCAGGTGTCTGAAATTGACATAACAGGCTGGTTTCAAAATATACAATAGTATCTAATACAAGAAAACTTTGAAATCAATCTTTTAGGCCCTACTCGCATTTTCAGCGGAAATGAAACGAACTTTGTTCTATTTTCCAAAAATAAAAAAATCCTAGCTCCTAGAGGTGCTCAGAATGTTCATGAAACAGACATCGGTGATGCTAAATCAGCGTTAATAGTCATGTTCACATTTTGAGCATCTGGGGTGACTACTCATCCAATGGTAATTTTCCCCTACAAAAGGGAATCATCCAACATAGCACAGCCTATGCCGAAATCCTGGGGGATAGGATTTAGCGACACAGGGTGGATGAAATCATATATTTTTTTTCTCCTTCTGATTATAGGCCAATGGCCTGTTAATTAACTACAATGGAGTAGGTTCCATGAGCCCTTCTTGCACGTATGTCGGGCAGTAGGCTAGCCTATCCCGTCGAACAGATATGCGAAATTCCACCACATGGTTTACGATTGTCAAATGTTGGTATGACAACCGGGACTGGCGGTTTTACGTACCCTCCGAAGCAAGAGTACATTGCCAACGTCTTTCATCCAGCTTTGAAGAGAATGAATGCGACATTCGCCATCACACTGTTTGTAGATGGACATAGAACTCATTTAGATAGGGATCTAAGCAAACTGTGCCATCAATTTACAAATTATTCTTATTATATCCGAATGCAACACGCATGTTGCAGCCCGCCGATGTGGCTGCCTTTCGACCTATTAAGGCAGAATGGAAAACATCTGTACTAGCTTGGAGAAGCAATAATCCATCTAAAGGCATTAACAAAGGGATATTTTGGTCCAATTTTCACAAAGTTGTGACTGCAATGGAACTAGAGACCTTAGTAAATGAATTTCATGCGTGTGGTTTATAGTAATTTAACCTAAATGCCATAGACTACAACAAATGTCTGGGGAAATCCAAAAGTACTGAAGTCAAGCTTAGCAATGAGTTCCCAAAGGATTTAAGTTATAACATATTTGTACAGACTGTAGGTGAGGAAAATATTAATAAATTTAAAAAACTGGACAGACTTGTTGGAAGCTATATCAAGGATTTTTTGATATTATATAATTTCTGGAAAACTTCCTCAGTTGCTAAAAATTCTAACAAAATTGAAAGTAACGATGAGATCGATGACAATGATTTCTAAGATGAAATTATGTATTATAAAAATGAAGAAAATACTCTTGTCGAAAAAAATAAAAACTGCGAAGCAGAGAAGACTGATACTGAAGACAACATTGATATAGGAGAGCAGCTGTATCACACATCTGCAAATGCAGAACTAGAAATTAGTACAATTATTGAAACCAGTCTACAAGTGAAAACCAAAGAATGTGTTCCATGCGAATCCAAAGAAAACAGTAATAGTTATAACATTGCTGTTAAATTTTCTGGCGTAACAGTTGAAGAATTTATCAAAACTTTGCCTGTTGTTTGTTAGTTTCAAAAATAAATGAGACTCCTTGAATAGAAAACGTTCTGCATTATCCAGACTCGCCAGTGAGAACGGGCTATAGGCAAGTTGAAAAACTGCCATTTGTAATCTCTTCAGAAATTTGGCAAGAAGAAGAAGCGCTTTCGAATTTTAAATAATGAAATCAGAGAACACTCCAAAGTTTCCAAAAATTACTTTTAAATATTTGTTTTTAATGACTGTCAACAACTTATCTCTTAATTAGGGGCTTAGAACTGTATAGCAAATAATGTATCTTGTATGTCCTTAACAGTGACAAAATGCCATGCGAAAAAAACAGTTCAAATCGTGAGAAACGATATGAAATAATTTTTTGTCATAAACAAGGCGCTTCCAGTCGTGAGGTAGCTATGAAAGTGCAGTGCAATAAATCCACAGATTTTAGAATGATCAAAAAATACTCCGAGATGGGAAAAATTGAAGATAAACTCCGCAGTGGCCGTCCAGAAAAAGCATAAGTGAGAGACGATAGTATATTACGGAGCCTGGCAGACAGAAGTTTTAGTTCCACAGATTTGACCAACATATGATCCAGAGGTACTGGTGTAAGTATATCCACTTCTAGTGTACGACTGAGATTTATTAGATCTGGACTTAGGGATTGCAAAGCCCGGAAGAAACCCCTCCTATCAGAAAAACAAAGGCTCCACCGTTTGAGATGGGCAAAGGATCATCGCTATTGGGCCCCAGAACAATGACAGAAGGTATTATTTAGGGATGAATCTACCTTTAACATTGACAATCATGCTGGAAACATATATATGAGAAGATTCCTGGAGAAGAATTTTCACGACAGTGTGTTCTGCCAACAATTAAACATCCAACCTTTGTTATGATATGGGGCCGCATGTCTGCTGAAGGTGCTGGTAGACTGGATGTTGTATCTGGTAGGATGCATGCAACCAAATACATTGATGTCTTACACGAGAAGATGCTGGCTAGTGGAAAATAGTTATTTCCTGACAAAACCGTCATCTCTCAAGCTGAAAATGCTCTTTGCCACAGAGCAAAAGTTGTTCAATCTTGGATGTTGACCAATAAAGTTAAAAGAATAGACTGGCCAGCACAATCCCCGCACCCAAATCCAATAGAAAACTTATGGTAGAGCATTATTTCAAGAAAAAAGGCCAAAAAAAAGTGGAATTAATCGAATCCTTAATTACTGCCCGGTATTGCTGCATTATGAAGGAAGAATTACAAAAACTGGTGAATTTTATGCCAGAAATATGTGAATTAGTTATTAAAAACAAAGGATGACCTATTAAGTACTAAAATAGTTTAAAATTAATTTGTCGTATTGTAATAAACGTTTAGATGTAGCCCTCATTATTATATATAATGTACAATTTTTCTGTTTTGAATACATTTTATACATCGAATTGTTTCCGTTTTTTTATGGATCAACATTTGGGCTATTATTAT
>JABXWE010023491.1:0-16262 GCA_014611495.1 Limonius californicus | reverse complement strand
CATTTATGTATAATATAATGCTGTAGTATAAAGCTCTACGTTGGCAGGTGGCTTAAATGCTATGGTAAAGTCCTTAATATTGATGTTGTAAAATTGCTATGAACTATTTCGCCTCCTATTTTATGAAAATTAGAAATTGTTAATTTAAATGCTATGATATTTTTTAATTGAATTATTGTATTATATATATTTAATTTTAAAATAATTAAAAAAAATTAGGTTGAATAAATACTAAAAATTCTAAAATTTGTAAATTCTCAGAGTAAATGTTAAATATTTATAAAGTATTTTAAGTAAAATTCTCAGGGTACGTATGAAATATCTATAATTATTATTGGTCAAATCGACAAGAAAACAAATAAATGAAAATACTTTCAATCCGCACAGAACTTCTTTTCTGGGCTGTCACTGGGTTTGACTTTTAAACTTGATTTTAAATCAAATATGTAGTTTTAATTTTAATTTAATTTTAATTAATTCAATAATAATTATTCAATAGAGATCGTTAATTTCTATTGCGAAATTGCTCTCTTGAATTCAAACATTTTATTCTTAAAACAGTACACAAGACTTTTCTTTCCTTCTTGTTCTAGCATATTTTCTTTGATTTCTATGATTGTATTGTCAGGATTTATTAAAATAAAAGAAAACTGAAAATAATATTTAATTGAATTCACCAAAATCAAATAATACATATGATTAATAAATTCATACAATAATAAATATGTATAAATTTTATAAGATAATGTAGAACATAACAATTTAGATTGAAGATTGGCCTTATACTTGAACTACGAGACTATCAATATAGCGTTGGTATTGCTTAAGAATAATTCCATACAATTTTCGAGGTTTCCGTTATCCTCGTGCGGATTTTCGATTTATTATGTTTTCAGAAACGCTTTCCAGAGGGGTTATGTTGACCACGGATACCTTTCCAGATATGTTTTTGTTAGGGACCTCGATGGAGTAGTGTGAACAAGCGCTGTCCGTCGAGATCACATTGAAATGCGGTTCGATCAGCCGCGGGGTTAAGCCCAGGCTGAGTTTAAGGTGCATGTTGCATGAATGGCTAGCATGGAAGGGACGCTCGCACCCCCCCGAAGTAATGAAAAAGCTGTTCCGATGAGGGGGGGCGGTAGTGTGAATGTTTAAAAAATATGTTTTTGTTGAGGAATATATTATAGAATATGCTCTTCCTTGGCTGTTTTTCTTATTACTGAGTTTCCATGGCGAAGTCTATCACCGAACATTTTTTCGGTCTGTGTTATATATCCATGTCGGTTTCAGCTACTGTGTATATAAAGTTATTTTTCTCAACATTTTTACGGTACTTTATTATAATACTGCTAGTTAAGAGGTTGTTATGAGAAACAATGGATCGAAATTGAATATTTTGTCAGTAAGGTGTAAAGAAATGTTAATCATTACATTATCATCGTTTATTGTGGTCACTAGAATACTAAATATACCTATTATATAATATCCCATTTTCGACCATAACACGATACCAAGATCTTCATGTCTTAAATACCTATAATCATACCTTATACATTTTGTAGATTATAATATTGGCATGTCAAAATGCGGAGACTGATATCAAGGTAGGTAACATTTAAGAATAAGTTAATTGTTGGTAGGATGCAAATACGTAAAGTAAAAATCTAAAGTAGAAGCTTATTATCAATAAATAAGTTGATCAATGATTTTAATGAAGCAATTATTGCTAATTATTATGTATGTAACATATTTCGTTTGATTTCTAGATGATTATTTTCATAATTGACTGATTTAATTCTGCTCACGACGTTTATTAAATTAATTTAATATATTTGAGTGTGCTGGATTTTCTTAAATAGTTTTTATGGGAACAGGACGAAAACTCCCCGGACAAAAAACCCCGGACATAAAACCCGCGAATAAAAAACCCCCAGAAAAAAACCCCGGATAAATAACCCCCAAACACAAAACCCCGGACAGAAAACCCACCGGATAAAAATCCCCGGACAAAACTTATTAAGTATCACTTAAAAATGCAGAACAAATTGATATGTCGTCGAAAGCATGGCATTTATTTCATATAAAATTATTATAATAAGAACTTGTACAGGAAATGCACTAATTTACAACATAATGTTGTTGCTGATAGCCCTTAAAAAGTTTTCCAAATCACGATCGCTTTCATTATATTCTTGACACAACTGTTTAAGGCAAATTTGTATAATTTGGTATGTTAGTCTTTTATTCTTCGGAGGAAGCCTTCCTATGCGCTGCTGCTCCAATTTCGTTTGGTCTGTTGCCCATTCCTGTCTAATTTTGTTTATTAGTACCCATATGTTAGGAATGTTTTGACTTACTAAATTACTGAACCGGTGATTCCACCCTTGCATTTGCTAGTAAAAGATTACGATGGATCACCGAAGCTGTGAAAATTTTATACAGCTTAAAAGCCTGCCGATTACCACTTAAAAAAAATACCAATACATTTTTTGACCGGGGGTTTTTTGTCCGGGGATTTTTATCCGAGGGGTTTTTTGTCCGGGGGTTTTATATCCGGTTTTTTTTCAGGGGGTTTTCGTTCTAGATTCAGTTGTTATTTATTTGGACACGCTTCTATAAACTGTTATTTGGTTTTAAGCTGAATTTCTTATTATTATTAGGTTGAGTTTTTCCTACAATAATAACAGTTAACATTTTCTAATGATAACGTTCGTATCTGAAAATTCCAAGTAATATGCAGTAAAGTAATTACTTGAAAATTATACGAACTAAACCTGAATTAATGTATTATTATTTATTGTGACACAATAACATAAAAAATGTTAGTAGGCAAAAAATACCCTAGCTAAAAATCGTAAATGACCACATATCCCTCTTCAGCTAAAAATTGTGCACCATATAGATTCAGCCACGCGGCAAAATAACCATTAAATTTCGTATATTTTCATATTTCTAATTTCATTCATTTCTATCACAAAGAACCAAATACATAAGTGCTTGCATATGAATATCTGGAAGTGGAAGAATATTTCTATGTGAATGATTTGCTGCATTGATGAATACAGCACTTCGTTTTCACACAGTGCCATAATGCTATTTTGTAAGCTTTAAAGCTATTCAGTACTGTATATTATACCTACCATGTAATATTGTGACCATTCAGGCACACATCCTGCTCCTAAAACGGAGTAAACATTAGGGATTGTTGTTACGTAACATGCGATGAGAAGAAATCATACGTTTGATCATCGGTTACGATTTTAGACAGTTTAATTTAGATTTGAAAATTTTGCTTCCTCTAAACAAAATTTTGTACAATCTGCGACCCTTGATCCTTTTGTTGCTCTGTAATCGGCTTACACGCAATACTAGAGACTGGTAAAAGGGTTTAATAAACAAAGTAAACCACAAGCGTTGATTTTTATCAGAGCTTATCAGAAAGAAACTAACAGAATAGCCCTTACAAATTACTTTGGTGTGTCAATACAATCGTAACCTAATCGTTCGATCGCACATTTAACTTTCATTGTTAGAATACACAATGAGTGTTTGCCAACCAGCGCTGCACATCTGGTCTTAATATTGGGTAGTTAAGGGCTTTCGCCCTTATGCAGCAGGGTGTACGAGTCAATAAATGCAGCATTACATAAATAGCGTATGTCGACGACAAATCGGCCGTGAATCGATAGATCCTGGTAATAGATAACATTTCACACACTCTTGAATTTAACCGACAAGATTTGCTTTGTGCCCCGACAATTTCACAGGGGTTATTAATTAAGTTTATTTTGTTTGCCTGGTGTACAGTGTGAGAAAATGTCGGATATTGTGCTGGGCTATTTATTCACGCAAGAAGAGTTTTTATAGTCTTTCAAAACATAAACGATTCTGGACAAATAGAGAATTATTTCTTCTCAACAAAAAAGCTTAATTAGAAAATCAAATGAAATGTGTTTCTCAAAATATTTCCTTCTAACAGCAACGTGAAACTTTACAGTGGAGAATAAATATACCAACAAATAATGTCAATTGATAAACATTTATTTAGTCCTTTTTTGTAACCGTGTGCTTTTCTAATTCCAGCAAGTATTCAACCTTTAGAGTATTTATTTGTTTTGTACTACCATAATATCTAGGTTTTTTTCCAATAAGAGTTTCGTTATATAGATAGAGCTGGAGTAACGAATGAAGTGATATGGAATAGAATGGGTATTACCACAACAATCATCAGAACCCTGTAAAATAGAGCTCTGCAATGGTATGGTCATATACATGGAATGCAAGAAAAAACATGACCCAGAAGAATACTCTAGTGGTAACCGAAAAGCAGGCGAGAAAGAGTCAGACCAAATTTGACATGGGATAGATATATCTGTAAAGCGATGGAAGAAAAAGGATTGCAGCAAGGGGTCTGGGACGACACAGAACTGTCGAGAGAAATCACGGCAAACCCTAAAAGGGAATGATACCAGAGAAGAAATAGAAAAATTTTGATCTCTCGACGGACTCAACCGTGAATGATTACTTAGGGTTAATATCCTGTGGTAATAATAAGCGGCTGAAGCGTAGCTTCTTCGTAATGTCGCCCGCTATCCAGCTGTTACTACGACTCCCCCCAACCCCCAACAGTCCTCACTCAAGAAAAATGGACGTTCAGCTGAACAACACAATGCGTATCATATCGGGAACAATAAAATCAACCCACACCCAATGGCTTCCCATATTAAGTCACATTTCTCCACCACATCTCCGCAGACAGAACGCACTTTTAAGGGAATACCGGAAAATTATAAACAAGCCCCAACTGCCTATACACTTGGATGTCCACGACCTAGAAAGGAATAGACTCCGCTCGAGACATCCAGCACTAACAACAGCAGACGCCTTACATCAAAACGCTTTTAATCTGACCGAGTCATGGAGGAGAGAATGGGAATCAAAGCTGCCGGACAACGCCCAGAATATGCCGTCTATAACTTGAAAACCACCAGGTTTTGACATGAAAAGCATGGTCAGCGCTGGCCAGAATACGGACGAATCACGGAAGATGTGCTGACTCTATGTTTAAATGGGGAAAAACGCCTTCCCCAGAATGCGATTGTAACACCGGCAGACAAACCATTCGGCACATAGTAGAAGCATGCCCTTTAAGATCCTATGCCGGCCTCATCGATGATTTCCTGGATGCAGCAGACAGTGCTGTCGAAACCATCCGAAATTTAGATGTTTGTTTGTAATATTTGTTTATACTTACTTATGGTTTCTTTGTTTTATATTCTTACTTATACTAATTAACTACGATTCTGTAAATTTAATCTGCATCTGCATTTGCATAATGTGATGTAATGCCATACGATAAATAAATACGAATCCCTGCAAGGTGTGATAACCATATAAAGGAAGACCATTATTATTTGCTTGAATTTGTATTCGTGGTCGATTATTTTCAAAAACATAATTTGAAGAAAGACTAAAAAAGGCTTTTACTATTTTTATAACCCACTGTTCGTTGAAACTCACAGCTGCGCTACAAACATGAATTCGAAATTTTTATTAAACTGTACCGTTTATTCTGAGATTCAATTTATTATAATTTTTTTTAAACTATTTTTAGTTTACTGTGGAAGATGTATTTTTATATCGAAGGATTGAATTTTTCCTTGTTTGAAGCTTCTGGGCTCATGAAAGTTTACAAGTATGTATTTTTTTAATTGTAGATGTCTGTAGTCACCCCAGAAGTTATGGTGTTTATAAATAAAAGTGTAGGAAAGGAAAATCAACATAGGTTCATACCCCACAAGTGGCGGGCCGCTATAGGGGTCAGCCAGGTTCCGCACCGAAACCCAAGGCCCTTCTTCAGCCAGTAATGGGAATGTATGGACAGGAAAGACCAGTAAAATTGGATAATGGAATTTCGTGGATGATACTGTCCCAGCATTTTACCTGTATGACCTAGGACAACGACGAAAAACCTGAGTCAGGACAGAGGTGGTTCAAAGCCAAGACCTCCCGAATAAAAGGTTAACGCTGCTGCTGAGCCAAAACCATAAAACGCCTAAGTGTGACTACACCATATCTCGGAGGTAAAAAATTACGGAATGGGACGTTTCACCGCCGCCGGTTCATCGCTTCCGTTTCACCGCCGCCGTTTCTTCGCCGAGCAATTTTATCGCCGCCATTTCATCGTCGAGGTCGTTTTATCGCCGCCGTTTAATCGTTTAATCGTATAATGTATTGTTTGTAAACGTTTTATATGTATGATGCCAATTTGTAACAATCCTTAATTTTTAAATACGAGTATTCTAAATGGAAAATTACAGCTTACGGGTCGGCATTTTCACTTTCCAATAAGCCTTTATTACGTTATAATTTCCAAGAAAACGATACTGGCACAAGCACACATAAAAGAATAAGGCCGAATGTTTTCTAATCCTCTTAAGCTTTTAAACACAGATCACTTGTAAATGATACCGGAAACAATAGAAACTTTAAAATTTCTATGGTTGCTGGAGCAATAAAAACTTTTCTGTGGTATGCTATATTAAAGACATACACGACTATAACTATTTAAGTACTATAACTAGCGATGAACTGGCTGGCGGTGAATCGGCCGGTGATGCACCGGGTCTGGCGATGGAACGGCGGCGATCAAACGGCGGCGATCAAACGGCGGCGATGAACCAGCGGCGCTGAAACGTCCTAGATCGAAAAAATTATTAGAAACGTGTAAACATACAAATAGATTGTAACTGTGTATTTAATTACTACTCAACATAAAAAAAGTACGAAGTAGCAACACCAAACTCATACTCTTTGTACTAAATATGGAAAACTAACTACAATAGTAACACTAAAACTTTTATTACCAAATGATATACATAATCTGTGTATTTTGTGATATAAGTTAGGTACTAAATAAATGGATTGGGAAGAATTTTTAATTAGATCCGTAATCGTTTGCACGATATACACCAAGTAGTATCACTGCACATATTTTTCAAGGTGTTTTTCCAGTGTTTCGAGCTCGAAGATAATCTTCCTCGTTTTTCGCGATGATAAAGTCTATAATATTCAACTGGTGTACGTCATTTTTCTTCTTCTTTCACATCTTCCTCCTCCAAAACGACCCAATAATCGCCTTTACTTGCTACGGGCGATGTAGAATCATCTGGCAATTAGCCAGAGATGGTACAACGCTTTCTTATTATTACTTGCTTCCTGTTTCAATGTGCTCTGACGATTTTCAGCCATGTTCATTTTTCTCTTCTTTTTCATCAATATCGTTGGCGCTTCTTCCACATTTAGTTAAAGGTCTGTATTATAAATTTCCAGTAATAAACAGTCTTCATACCCTGTTGCCAAATCGTTTATGACAGCGGGACGTGTTTTTTTAAAACAGTAAAATTTTAGTCGATAAAGAAAGCGATCTATGTTTTATAATAATCATGCTTTGTCGCTTATTTACCTTATCAACATTAAAACAACATTAAAAGATCTTTAAAAAATATATAACTATCTAACAAATATCAACATTCATAACAAAACAACACTGAGAAAGTGATTAAAAGGTGTTTCTGTTTATTTGCGTCTTACAAACATGAAAAATAATATCGGCTGAAAACGTTCCATGATTTTCTTAGTGTCTACACCACTTCGAATTAGATATAGGAATAAAAAGATATAATCAATTTTACCTATCATGGACAAAATAAATAAGTGATGAAGTATGTTTTGAAAGTCCATATAATGAGAGCAACAAAATTTAGTTAAAATGTAGCTTACGATGTCTATTAGTTAAGCCTCCAAACGAAATTTGCTGTATAGTAGTTTCAGGATTTCGTCATTTCTAACCCCGAACTTCATATTAAATATACTAGACGAAAATAATATCGAAATTGTGTAAAACCATAATTACTCTTAGGTTTATGTAGAAGATATAAATGACATTACAAAAACTATTGAAATCAAACTTGCAATTATTCAGTTGTTTAAATTACATTCGTTATTAATTAATTATTATTAATTAATATTTCGAACGTGACAGATACAACTTTCTTCGGATAATTCCCATAATTATACAATTTAAATTGTCAAGGAATCCAAGACATGAAAAAAATATAGAAGTGTTGAAGGAAAACATTTTAATCATCAAACGTTTGAAACTACTCAAAATGAAGTTGTTGAAAGTAGTAGCATTGAAACTGATTTTAATATATCACTACATTTTTTCAAAAACGTTTTGGAAATTTTGAAAATGCGACTATAATTTGAAAAACTCAAAATTGCGTTAATGGTTTTACGCGGTACATCTGATAGCTCTTATGAATGTATGTCATAAATACTCTCAAAATGAACTGTTTCTAAAGTATTTTTGCAAATTGGGGGACCTCGGTGGGGCAGTGCGAATACGTACTGCAGTCGAGGTCACAATGAAATGCGGCCGATTGGTCGCGTCTTCGAACCCCGTCTGAGGCAACCGTATTTCACTTAGTTAAGTGAGTGGTTAGTGTGTAGGGCATGCCCGCATGCCCCTGAAGTAATGTGAAAGCGGTTCCCGGGGGGGGGGGGGTGTAGTATGGATGAATGAAAAAGCAGAAGATTTTTGTAAGTCTTGTTCTACGAAGTATTTTAAACCAACCTTAGGTAAATATATTTTAGAATAAGTCCTGTTATTGTTAGGGTTGACCTTACGAGGGGCGAATAGAAACTACTGAATTTTCAATTTAAATACAGTTGCAGCCCTTTTATATTTCATTTATGGAGTTCCTGGATAAGGAAACAGCGTATGCGATCAGAATTCACTGGCGGTGACAGGTCGGTGACATGCAACAGACAATAAAACACAGACTTACTGATCTGTCAATAAATGTTGGGCAGTTGTACTAACCGGAGGTCCTCCAGCCCTGCCCCTGGTTTGGGACTTGAACAGGATATGGATGCTCGTGCAGATGCTGTGGCCACAGTCATTCCTAATCGTACAGTAATTACGACAATTATGCATATGTTCTGGTACACCTATCCTCCAGCGGGATCCAGGGTAGAACTAAGTCCAGCCAGTCTCTCTGTTATTCACAGAAGCCGCGGGAGGGGGGTTTCCCCTCAGTCCCACATGCGAAGGGGAGAGTATCATTAGTGTCCACACCCCCGCGTAAAAGTCAGCCGATGTTATCCTCACGTTACACATTTTACGATGCAACCTCTGCCGACTGACTACCTCCCGAATGATTGCTAGTGGAACAACAATTAATCATGCCACACACATTATCTACTCATATAGCTACTTATATTCACTACGCTACTGTTTCCCACAACTACTTACATAGACACATCGATCTTGTATAACAACCATAATAGGACCCAATGCTTGTAAACCACATATAATCCTACCAAGTAGATAATACATAACCATTTGGGTAAACACATATGACTCTATACCTCGCCAGCGTCGCCACTGCTTATATCAGCCGATATTGCCATTGCAGTCCATTTTTATATATAATTACACAAATGATAACACTAAATTCGCATCTCGCCTCAGCTTAGAGAATACTCGCATCGCAATCAGTTAGTAGGTTCTCAAATGCTATTAATTAGTTATTACACTAAAGATATGCAAGCTTACGCCTAGCTATCAACACTGCCCCATGTAGACTGCCACCGCTGACCCATCTCTTCTCTTCAAAATGTTTAATTCTTCCCAGCTGCTGTAGAGCCGAGAGTAATTACATATATTTTAGCAAATATTTTCTGTGTCTCCTATACTTACTAGATGAAATTAATTACCCAATCCTATCAGTTAAAGCAATTGGTCATCAATGATACTGATCCTATGAACTTTCATCAGTTGAGTGCACAGCAAGCAATACTTACAGCAGGCAAAAACCGTTGCCTAACTGTTATAAAGCATTACATGTTTAATCTATTTCGGTGTGAAGGAAGTTTGTTCGGAATTGTTCTGTCTTTTCTTTTAATGGTTTTCTCCCAAAAACCAAATCGGTTTCCCACTTTTTGAAACTCCTTGGAATTATAAAAATCTGTTTCCAAAGCTAAAGTTCAGATACTCGTATGCCTGTGAACATTTTCTAGAATCTTTGATTGCCATAGCAAGAATGTATCTATTAAATTTTTGGAAACGATTAAATGGCTTCTAAAAGAGTGGAAAATTCTGTGAAAACTATGAAAAATTCACCAGAAAGGAAATAAGCAGCAGCAACCTATTACTGAATAACAATCATAGTAGTTTCATCTTTATTATACCCTCTACTTGAAGTTAGTAAATACATGGTTTTAAAACGGCGTTAGCTAATTGAAATCGGCGCCAGAAATTGTTCACCAATAAGGCATTCATACAAAAGGCAATGCCCTCAACAAAATAGGAGACATTTACTGTTAAATCTTACAAAACGCCAACCCAAAAGATAACAATAAGTAGGGGCAATAAAAATCTGTTCATGAAAAATATTTTCAACAGTTCTCCCTGGCTATAAACCTGACAATGGTTTACTGCAGCTTGTAAACTTAAGAGAAAGTCCCAAAAGAAGTACAATTTTGGGTAAAATGTAGGAAAGACGTGCAGTTTTGGTATAATTAAGTTATTCCCGCAATTGGACACGCTTTGCTGGATCCCTAGGTTGTAACCCACAGATGGTTACAATATTGTCATAACACATTTTGTAACCTACAAAGCCGAAGTTATACTGGAAATAGGTTTCATACAGCGATATTTAAATTTGGTAGAGGGGCTGCATTTTACAAGAGTTGAGCTTGCGCTAATTATACCAGCAGGTTAAATAATATTTTCTAAGCGGGGTTCCCCTAGCGAGTCCCTCCAAGTAAAGCAGTTCTACAGTTTATGTTATATAAATGATTTTACTGAAAGTAAGCTCAGCTGGAGTATAAAAATCAAGTTTTAGTCAGGGAAAGTGATATATCAATGTATTAGAATATAGCTGAACTAGCAGATACAAGAAATTTGATATAGGTAATAATAATAATATATAGACAAGCTGCAAACCATTTACAGCCTATAAATGCCCAAAATCAAAGTACATTTCTGTTAAGTGTTATCAATACCATCAAGGGTAATTCCTCGCAATTTACGTAGTAAATCTTTGAAAATATCCCGATAATTTTATTATCATAATTATCACCAATTTTTATATATTTCATGCAAAATCGGGAATTTGTAAAAGAATCTGTTTTGAAGATCTTCCTTGTTTTCAAACAACTTGAAAGGGTAGAGCTCCTTTCTTACGAGAAAGTTATTATTGGAAAAATGCCTATAATCTTCAGTAGAAGATAAAGATGTAAAATAGTAACCACGTGTCGTTGTCTAATAGAATCCTTGCATAAATATCAAATTGGAGAATCCTGTTAACGTTTCTCAAACAAATTCCATCGTGAGGAAGGCGGACATCCCATTCATGCTACTGATTTCGGTTCATACTTTACGACCACGATGCATACGCTACTGTCTCATGAAACCACATAATCGTGAAGTTGCCAAATATAAAATTAATTTAAACACCGTTCAACAGTGCATACTTTTATTTGCATGAACTATAAATTTCCAGGCACAAAAAGTACATTAGCAGCACCTGCAAACTATCAAATTGCTACATCATTGCTTTATTTTGCACGCACCTAAAGGCAGTGCTGTAAAGCACACGGTAGCAATCACAACCTCCGCATGGGGCCGCCATTGTCTACGCATTCCCCGAACTGATATCATCATGCTCACTAATTGATGCACACTGTATTTTCAATTAACATGATGATATTTGTGTTTTCACAATGTGTTTTGGTAGATTACTTTTTAATAGGTTTTTCTGTTCTGTACAGCCATTGATATGCATCTGACTGTAAGGATTCTGCGTTTTATTAAGCTCTGTGCTCATATACTAAGGTGGTGTTGAACAAGACAAGAAGGTACGATCAATGAAATTGCTTACCTATACGCCTTCAGTTTGTGTTGATGAAATTAAAGACTACAGGCTGTTATTGGCTCATGCAATTGAACAATAGCCGTACTGCGAATTATTACTTCTATGTACATTTTTATGAATATTTCATTCTACTTGCATATCTATTTATATTATCTCCTCCCCATATCATTGATATAGAGAAAGTGGAATTGATTTGCTGAAAATATTAACTTTGTTATTCTAACGCAAACTCCGTCTTAGATTTGTATAATCCCAGAAATTGATTTATACAGAGTGTCCATCCGCAGGCATGTGTGTGAATTTTTCATATAGGTACAATTGGTGCAATTTTAATTAAATTTGAAATCTGCAGTTTCTGAAAGCGGAAGTTAAGCGAAACCTCTTGACAGATATTTTTCGCAATTGTGTTCTAATGAGTGTTTACGGTAGATGATTCAATTATACGAACTTTGCGTTGTTCAACATTATTATATTTTATAATAATCAAATTGATTTTCAGAAAGATGATTTACTAATGGAAAATCGAACTCCACTACTTTTAGCTGATATATTTATGGAATATTTAGAATATCGATTTTTTAATCAAATTAATCTTCTAAAATTATATTTTGGTTCCTTTATGTTGATCATATTTTAGCATGTTTTAATAGCTCGTTTGAGTTTATTGGTGATTTATTAACGTTGTGACGCCTGACAATAATTTCCAAGGGAAATTTCTCCACACTAAGTAAGTAAATATTCGGTTAATGATAGCCTCCCGGAACCTCAATTGAAGATGGACGGTTCTCTGCTTTGCTTGAATAAATACACTAATTAACTTTACGTTAATTACCTGAAAGGGCGCCACCGACTTGTAAGTATAAAACACTACCATTAACTCAGATGTCGATTGGTTAGTCGGACCCAAGTTTATTACTTACTTAATTTGTTACTAAAAGAATACAATGATAGGAAACAATAAATAATAAGTCCAATTGTAGCAACAATATGTAATCTCAGCATAAACACAAATTACTGGTTCATAATCCCCAAATTAACAACAATAAAGTATTTGTGTGTTTGATTCCTGTATCGGTACACAATTACCAGCACGCATTCACTTAATATAGCCTCAATAAATAATATCTTGAGCTAAAGTAAAAATACTGCGTTTTTCTTTCCCCAACAAGCGCCCTCAAGCCGCGTCATACACGTCACCTCCCGTGATTATGTACGCTAATACCTATACACGCTAAAATGCCAATGTATTAAGTCAATAAAATAATTCGAAACACCCTATGCAACCCAGTTTTATCTACCCCGTAATATAAAGAAATTCTCACACATAAACAAGGAGTAATTACATCGCCTCCAAAATCATCAAAATTAAAACTAATTAACACTTCCCTGTTTGATCTGGAATGGAACGTTCTAGAACGGCGTCGTGTCCGGCACCTGTTTTCACTGCAGGCGGCTGGTTTGAGTTCGAATATCAATTACTCGCACGCCGCAGATACAACCACAGAAAGTGCAGAAATTTCGGTCAAATCTCGCCTTCCCCAAATTGTCTAAATTCGAATATTAGGAAAATGTTAGGCCAGCCATAACTATAAACAAAGGATAAAACTTACAAATCGGTAACTTCGATTGACTCGACAAAATTACACTAGAATCGAAACGTTGATCAAAGCGGCGTAAATGCCAATAACGTAAATCCAACAATCTACTAAGGATCACGTTATAATTTTAGATTTCCTCAGAAAATCGAGATGAACTCAAAGTGAAACACACTTTAGCGAGAAAAAATCTAATGCAACGAATTCGTTCACTTCTGTCAGACGCAAAGATGTCCGACCGGAAATCCTGTATACTCAAAAGTCAAACACGCGCAGTTCCTATATGCTGGGAAAGAGATGGAAAGGCAAATTAGAGCACTCCTGAACCCAGTGTGAAATGGGTTGCGAACAACCTAGGCTAAATTACCGTTACAACGTTTATTAATACGCTACAATCAAACGTAAACTTTACATTAGAAACAGAACAAACAGATCTACTGATTATTTCGTCTTTAGTCTTAAACAGAAATTAATTCTAAATATAAACTCGAATACTCTATCTATAGCAAACCTACAAAAGCAAATTTCACCACACCACAGGACTCTTGTCACCATAAAACACATAAATTAGCAGCCTATACGTCCTTGATACATACAGCTCTAGCAGTTCCTCTAAATAACAATAATTACACCAAAGAGACTTTGATTATTAAACAAATTGCCACAGTAATGTCTGCAACACAAAACTTGAGGCCTTTCAAATTCACAGTACACTTTAACAAATACACCTTCAATGAATAAGTAAATTGAGTTCATAAATTCCCCGCTATTGGAATTTTAGGAACATAAGACCAGAGCCAAGTCCGAAACCAAGATCCATTCTGCTGCCTCCCTAACTACAAATATTTATAATATTAACTGCTTTTGAAAAAGACCTGCAAAATTCTGATTATTATTATTTTAAAAATATTTTTTACTCTAAAATGAAATGTTTAATCGCTAGCACCTTAATATCCTAACATGACTATTAATGGGCATTATTACAGCATGAAATCATGCAAATAATTTCTTAGAATTTACATTACTTTAGTTTTTTTTTAAGATTCGTGGAGTAGCCAAAGGCTTTAGTTGTGTACGGGCACTTTGGTGAATTTTCCGAATGGGATTAGCAATATCTCATTATCTAATGAACGAAAAGTATCCAATTCTCATTCAATATTTCAAGGATTCTAAAATCAGCGTTAATTGCGGCAGCATTTATGTGAAAATAAATCTACAGCAGAGCATGTAATAATGTTGAAAATATTACAAACAAAAAGTTGTAGTAGTAATAGGAAACTCAGGCAGTGTGATTTTATCAGTTATTTTCACTTTTCTGTTATAGCCTCATTCTAAATCGGCCTCGGTGTAGTAGCTGATCCACTTGTCTACAGATCTGAAAGACGCGGGTTTGATCCTGGCTGTGGTCGGTGAAACTTTGCTGACGGGAAAAAATCTGGAAGTGGACCTTCTGTAGAATAAGAAGTAAATCCGTAGGTCCCGAGAGTCTGCGATGAGTGACACGTTAGAAATCACCACTGTGGTTGGACCTACCTCAGATAGGCATAATTCATAATGAGGGTGTACAATGGGCGTAATATGGCCTAAGTACAAATACCTAGATGATATCTTACTCAATCAAAATACAAATACCCTCATTATAAAACTTGCAATTAGCTACAGCTAGATTTTGACAAATAATATTGTTCAGAAAATAGATTTCGAGAATTTCCTAACAATAATTTCCCAGAAATATATAAAACAGACGCAAAGAAGTAATCCTACTATCTTAATCTATATTGTCTCTCGAATATTATGTGTTAGTTTTTCAAATTTGAAAATAGGGGTTACCATTTCTAGGAAAGCAGCTACAAAATAATCGTATTTTATGGAATATTTAATCAAGCGAATAACGTTCTTAATTGAATAAAGTAAAATATTTGGAGGAACTCTATCGTTTTCTGGCTGAAATCTTCACTTTGTATTCTTACATTTCAAGTGAAATGTCTTAATATACATTTTTAAAAGGTGCAATCCTTTTTAAAATGGAAATACATTCCAGCTATACATAGGAATCGTTGCAAGGATCTTCATCATTTTGTGAAACATATTTTATTATGTAATGTGTATTATACGTATGGAATTTTTACTACTCAACTTTAATTGGTGGAAAACTATTTAACATTACGCTTGCTAGTCTTTTTTCCGTGAAAAGTGTTCTTCAATGCCGTAAAAGAAAATTTCCTTAAAAAATATGATTACTGATTGCTAGGATACTATACTACACTACTCCAAGAAATTAACGCACCACAACTAACAATCGCAATATTGTTTAAAGTATTGCATGTAATGAAGTACGTCTAATAATAGATAATGTTTAAAATTAAGTAAACCATATTTTATACAAACTAACAACCATCAACGCAATTTAACAACAATCAACGCAAAATTTAAAAAAGTCAAAATTCGAAAACCGCAAAATTCTAAGTTTCAGTAGGCTGTGTTTCCGCCTCGACCTGTTATGGCAGCTTGAAAACGACGGTCCATGCTTGAAATTAACACACTAAACTGCTCTTCTTCAAGATTATCCTACATTTCCACTAATGAATTCCCTAGGTCGTTAAGAATTGCAGAGGGTGATTGAAGGGATCGTACTTATCTTTCGAGAATGTCCCAGAGGTACTCAATCGGATTCAAGTCGGGACTTCTGGCTGGCCATTGCATAACAGGAATACCAACGTCG
>JABXWE010023490.1:0-10621 GCA_014611495.1 Limonius californicus | reverse complement strand
GTCATCAGCATACCTGATGTTGTTGATTGGACTTCCATTTATTACCACACCTGCTGTTTCATTCTCCAATGCATCTCGAAATATAAATTCTGAGTATTTATTGAACAGCATTGGAGAAAGGGCACAGCCCTGCCTGACTCCTTTTTGAATATTGATTTCATCTGTCATGTTGTTATCATATTTTATTTTCGCATTCTGCCCCCAGTAAAGATTGGCTATGATCTGTGTGTCGTGGTGGTCGGCGTTGATGCTTTGTAGTATATCTAAAAGTTTTTCATGTTTCACATTGTCGAAAGCCTTGCTATAGTCGATGAAACATATGTATAGGTCATGGTTAATGTCCAGGCATCTTTGTGCTAAGATATTTAAGGCAAAAATAGCCTCTCTGGTACCCATCCCGTTACGAAACCCAAATGGTGTATCCGATGTCTCTGCTTCGCATTTGTTGTGAATTCTGGCATGTATGATCTTTAGGAAAGCCTTCACATGGGTCATTAGACTCATGAGTCTGTGTTCATCGCATTTGGTTGTTCTCGGTTGTTTTGGTATAGGAATAAAGGTAGAGATAAGCCATTCCTGAGGGAATGTCCTGTTCTGTAGAGGTCATTAAACAAATCTACTATAACAGTAATTGAGTGTTCATCCAGCAATTTCAAGACTTCACAGTGTATCTCATTTGGTCCCACTGCTTTACCGGATTTTGCGGTCTTTATGGCATGTTCTACTTCTACCCGTGTAATTTTCGGTGCGTCTTCTGATCTGATAATATTATATTGATCTGCTCTTTGGTCTTTAAATGGTTCGATTATGTATTATTGCCATAGGTTTATCTTCGCTTTTAAATCAATAATTATTCTATCCCGATCATCTTCTAATATATCCGTTTGTCTAGGTTTCGTGTTACCGGTGGCTTCTTTTATCTTTTTATGTAAATTGAAACTATCGTGCTTTTTCTCTAACTCCTCTATTGTACACCTTTCAGCCATCCAAGTTTCTTTTGCCAGTCTTATTTTGATTTTAATTGTCTTCTGTAACTAACTCTTTGTATTTGCTAATGTCTATATTTTTATATTTTTTTCTTTCGTCCATTAAGTCCAAAATTTCCTCTGTCATCCATTTTTTCTTCTTTTTGTTATTAGCTTTCGCAATGGTCTCTTGTTGCGTTGTTATTATGTCTTTGATTCTGAACCACTTTGTCTCCTCGTCCAGCTCAGCAACGTGTTCCTGTTGCAGTTTGTGGAATTTTTCATTTATAGTCTTGGTCACCGCTTCGCAGACTTCCGGCACCTTCAGACTTCGGATATTCAGTCTGTTATTTTGCGTCTGCTGCCGTTTTCCTTTTAGTTTGACTCGCACATCCATGACAACAGGGTTATGATCACTTCCGATGTTTGTACCCGGGTATGTTTTCACTGCTTTTATGCTGTTTCGGAATTTTTTGTTTACCAGTATGTAGTCAATTTGATTTCGTATTATTCGGTCTTCACTATCACCAGGTGCTTTCCACGTATATAGTCTTCTTTTGGGTAATTTAAACAAAGTATTGCTTATAACTAATTCTTGTTCCACACAAAACTGCAGCATCCGTTCTCCCCTTTTATTCCTTTTACCTAGTCCAAAGTTGCCCACGTACTCCCCATGAAGGCCTCTCCTATTTTGGCGTTATAATCGCCCATAACAATTGTTACGTCTCGTCTCTTCGTCAATTTCAAGATGTATTGGAGCTGCCCATAAAATATCTCTATTTCGTTGCCGCTTTTGTCTGCTGTGGGAGCATAAATTTGAATCAGATTCACGTTTCCGATTTCTGTCTGGAGTTGGAGCATCAGGATTCTGTCGGAATATGGTATGAAATTTATTACCGTCTTGTTGGTCAGTTTGTCCAGTATGATTCCTACTCCGTTGTAGTGTTCTTTTTCGTTATTTCCGGAGTAATAGAGTGTTCCGTTTTCGGTTATGCAGTTTCCGGAGTTCGGCCATCGCACTTCACTTAGCCCCAATATGTTGATTTTCAGCCGTTTCATTTCCTGAGTAACGTTGTGCAGTTTTCGTGCTTGAAACAAGCTCCGTACATTCCAAGTTGCTACTCTAATTTTGTTTCTATGTATACTAAAATGGTTCCCTTGATTGGCTGACGGGGTGATTCTTAGGACCGTCTCCCCAGCCATGTGATTATCTTGGGAAAGGTATATATACCTAGTGCGGTAGTTTTCCATTGCTTTCCGCACCGCAGTTTCCCCGCCGGTTAGGTCAAGATGTGTCCGCCGCCTGCGAATTTTTCGATCAGAGCCCTTAAGGAACTTATTCTTCAGTGGTCTCGGGATGATGATGCCACAGCTGCTGCCCTGCGTCATGCTAGTTTTGGTCCGCCCCGGGTATTTCATTTCCCCGGTACCTCCCATATCTGTAAGGCGTTCCCCTATCCGCCACCTGGGGAAGCGCCCGATGGGGGACTAGAAACCCCACACGGGGTTACTACCAAAATGTAATTTCATCGCCTATAAACTGCTTTATCAATTCGAACTAAGTTTAATTATTGTAGAGAGCATGGTAAGATTGACGCAATTTTGCAAGATTGCACATGCATTATTTATTTTACTTTTGCGGTAGTATGACATCACTGGAAAATGTCGTTAGGTAATGTTCTTAATTGTTTAGCATCTACGCAATATTAGCGGTGACTCAGATTATTTACATCTTCCTGATTAAACAATTACGATACAAATGAACCTTCTACTGAATCATTTATGGCCCACCCAGATTGCGTATTACATACAACTGTTTACTGTAAGTACGGGCGAAGTTTACCTATTAGAATAGGCATGAAGATAGAAATTTCGTAGATCTTCATTCATAGTGCATTAAAATTGACAAGTATGTTCAAGATTCATAAACTGTTTTTTGTACGTGCAAAGATGAAATTAGCATAAAAGGCAAAAATATTGGACACACAAGCCTCTAAAAATAAAAGTGTCTACGGCCTATGATCTCCTGTGCTGGCGAATATCTTATTTCTTTAGTAGTAGCAGAATTAAAATTCTCAATCTGTGGGGTGCGCACCTTTAAGTGGAGGGGCGAAATACATCAAGGGGGGTGCGACGAAAGTGGAAGAACTGGAAACCTACGAGCATAGGGTAATAAACAGTAGTGTTTATTTGCCTATGCTACGAGGCTTGTTCAACTGAAACCCATCTTTGATCAACTTAGCCTTGAAAACAAATGCAATAATCCAAATGATGTTCACATTTTTTTCGACCATGAAGAAACCTGGAGTAAAGTTAATGCAAATCTGTACAATGAAACTTTGAACAAGCTTCATCCAGCAATAAGACAGAAAAACTTACGTGTGGTGTCATTTTGCTGCACGACAATGCTAGGCCTCATGTTGCTAATATGGTAAAAGAAAATCTTCAACGAAAGAAATGGAGGGTTTTAGAGCTTCCACCCTATAGTCCGGATCTATCGGCTTGCGATTTCCATATTTTTGGACCGCTGAAAAAGGCTTTAAAAGGTCAGCATTTTGAATTTGACGCAGAAGTACAGATAGCTGTGGCAAACTTCTTCAATCAGCGGCCACAAGAATTCTATGAGCAGATACCGACGTTGGTTAGTAAAACAATGGGATAGGTGCTTTAACTGTGACGGTAATTATTCGTAAATAAATTGTTAAATAAGCAAAGATGGGTTTCAATTGAACACACCTCGTAATTTACTGAAAGGAAAGCATTTATTGAAACAATTTATTGAGTCTCTGCAGACGTAATCTTTGAAGAACTGATTCTCACTCTTACCATTCATTAGAGGTGGATATCATATTCCGTATTAGCATAGTATTTCATAATTGGTATCTTTACTTTATTGTCTCTACTCATATCAGTCAAATCTTAATTTATGATCTAAAACTGCATTTTACTAGATTTAACAGGGATCTTTGGAGAAGCTTGAACTTGAAAGGAACAATTCTCATAATTGTTAGGAGCGTTTTTTGTTGAACGTTTTTATTCAACACGCAAATAAGTTTATTACAAAGAAACAAAGCTTCACATATTTCTTGTATACTTATCGTAAGGTTAGAGTGTTGGAATTGAGCCGTGCTTGGACCATTGACAGACGAGGGTCGCAATTAAGCGACACCACATATGGAAACATGAAAAAGAAAAGGACTCACCAATCTGTTGCTTTTATTAAGTATTGTAATATGACTCACCGGGGGGGCCACCCCTCTTCACTCTGCTGTACGGGCAGGTTACTGGTACCACTTGGATGGAATAATTAACCCTTTGACTGGACCGCTCAGGTGATAGTTAACTTCCACATCATTGACCATTAGATAATTACTTCTGTTTTAATACCATTTGAACATCTGAAATCCAGTAGCACTGGCGCACTTTCGAAAGAGTCAATAGGCGATTGATTAGATCCCCTATGTCTCTGTGACACACGATGAATTGCAAAGAACGTATATGTCACAGGATTTTGGAGTTTATTGCTCCGTGGAATCGTACTGTTCCGACCAATTCTATGCACCCTAAGGTGCCAATAGGGGATTGATTAGATCCACCTGTTTCTCTGTGACAACCGTGCGAACTGCCCAGCACGAAACATGTAACATAGGATTCGTTAGGGCATCTGTAATCAAGCAATTCCTTAACTACCGTGGCTAGCCACACTTGTACAAGCTTTCAATATGACCTGGCGAAACTTTGAGATCTCTCAACCACAGAGATCTCTCAATCACAACCACACTCATATAACGAGCAATACTGATCAGCAATCACACTTTATCTAATTGTAGCTACATACCAGAATATTCAATCACTAGTGCACTATAATAATTAGCTAGCTACATGCATAACACGTGCAACCCAAACAAGACGTCACAACCATCTGCCCTTCGCACCCGGGCTTTCTTTCGTACGCCCCCGCACTTAAGACGTCTGCCGCGTATTTCCACTCTATCGAGGTCAAGAATGCGACCCTAAAATCTTTCTTTATTCGAATCACCAAAATATATACAGTGTATACCAAAATAAATTTTTACACCTAACAAGATTTTCCAAAATCAAGTAAGTACAATAAAACAACCTCGAGTATGTACTCAGACACTAAACACTTTGATTTATTGCCATTACCCATAGATGGACACACAATTAAATAAATTTGAGGAGCTGCCTTAACAACGTGCGGTCTGAATGGTGACCACTTCAAATTTTCAATTAACAAAACTACTACTTTCCCCCCCGTTGCTAAGGACACAGCATAAAAACAACAACAAAATTAAGTCCCAAACAAAATCAGCCAATCAGGGCCAAGCATTAAATGACCAAAATTTATCAAATTCTAATAAATTGCAATAACTTTCTTATAAATTACATAGCATCAAAATTGAGAACACCACTGTATTGTACATTAAGATATGAAGAATTTGATACCTTACTTGGTATATCTTTGAAATTGCATTTAGAAATTCACAAATATTATTATCATAGTTGTTAAATAAATTCTTAAAATTAATTTAAATATTTATCAATATCAACTAGAAACTTCATAACATACTCTAGCACATCACTGTAAACATACTTGCCCCAAAAGGAAAGCATAAAGCTTACAAAATAACAAATTTGTATGTAATTGTCAAACTGATTGCAATTTTACTTATATTTTATTAATAGCAACTCAAGAATACACAAATAAGACTGATAAATTCCTTCACACCTTTATCAAAATGACTGTAAACAAATAAGCCAACCCGAGAACTTAGAATTTAAGGTTACACAGCATTACGATGTCAATCCAACATCGGAAACTACAAGTTCAACCCCTATTCAATCTAAATGTTGTTAAACAATCCATTTTTGCAAAGTGCAGCATAATACAGATTTAATCAAATTAGTAATAAGTTAAATTATCTTCATAAAAGCTTCTTGTAACACAGCAATTTATATATATGTATATATATCAGGGGCGGGGATGGCTCAGTTGTAGGAGAGCCAAGCTTTGGATGTAATAGTCCAAACTCTTCCCGGTTGGAATTTCTCCAGGGTCGGAAATTTTTCTAATTCCCTGTGGGTGAACGGTACTGGGTCCGGGTCTCTATTTGTCATTGGGGATAAAATTAATGGCTCTCCTCGTGTTACGATCGCACTAGAGGAGAAAGAAGATCATATACACAAAAAAATACACCACACACCAGAAGGTTTAGCATGGTTACGCACCTACACGGTAACCCGCAGAGTCGGGCCCTGTTTTGCATTGTACGAACTAACTTAGCTTTGTCTCATATCAAAAGCGATGGGCCTCTAAGACCTGTGAAAGCTTCATAATAATAACAATAATAATAATAATAATAATAATAATAATAATATATATATATATATATCACCATTGAACTGGTGAGGAGGTCGTTCAAAATAAGGGGGAATATTGGGATTGCCACTTGAAAAAGTTAATGATGACTTCATAGCGCAGCAACAAAAGCCGATAGAAGAAAACGTTGTCCGTTAGGAAGTGTGTCTAGAAAAAATAAAATTGGTGGATTTCGGGGTTTTCCCAAATAACATTAAATAAAAAAAATATGAATTTTGTGCTAAACTTTAACACCATGCTGTATGTTTTTCACCTATGGAATCCAATCAAAATACTCTGTTGACGCATGAATTCTACTTGTTGTTTTATTGGTGTTGTTGAATTATTACACAAATCAAAGGTCAATATTTAAAGTCGCTTTTAAAGAAAATGGTTATGATAATATTTATTATACTTGGTATCTATCTGGAATAGCAAGGTGGGTATAAGTATAACTAAATATCTATCTATATTGAGCGTTTTCTACAGTGTAACTGTTTTTCGTACTATAAAAATTAACAGACAGAAATAAAAGAACAAACACAATAATAATAAACTCGCAGAACATATACACTAAATCTTAAGAGGACGCAGTAATTATAGGTTATGTTATAAATATAAATAATGTCACACGCAATGCCGACAATAGCGGTAATAACCTTCGCTTCCAAAAAGAGAAGTAGAGTATTAATTCCAACTCTAAAATCCAGTGTTCTCGGAATACAAAACAAAGAAGTAAAATCAAAGAACAAAACAGGACAGTATATATAATTACGAAATAACAACCAGTATGTCGGATAGATCCACTCCAATGTTGAAAGCTCACAACTAAGATGGTTGAACACATGGTAAGAATACAAAGAGAGTGAGAAGAGTAAAGCAACTTTGGAAAATCCGGTAGGATAAGAAATAATCATGAATATAACCAGGAATATATGGAATGAAGGAATTGCTAGATAGTAGCAATAAAATAAGCAGCTGGAAAAAATGCAAAGGCAATAGCGAAGTAAAGGTACAGTTGGAAGCTATTCTGCAAGCAAGACTGCTAAACCCTCTACAACGGATCATTTAAATTACATTTTTTGCAATTGCTAATCTTGGACGATTCTTCTTCTTCTTGTTAGCTAAATATTGACCATCTATGGACGCAAGCCTTTCGTAGTTCTTTCCATTTTTCTCGATTTTAAGCGCTTTTTATCCAACAAAACATCGCAATTCTAATTAAATCGCTCCAGTTTTTGCACCACGTTTGTTTTATGATTTTGTCTCATCCAATTATTTTTCTTCCTGCTTTCTAGAATATGCGCCTTTCCGTCGCTCTCTAACGTGAGACTCGGCGAACAACAGAAAGGTTAAACCGTCAATTAATCGATTTAATATATTATGACATTCTAATCAAAAATAAAATATCCCATAAAAATTTCCATATTTAACGAATCTCCTGATTTAGCTTCTCTAGCAAAAATAATTGTAGCAATCTATTATAGTTTTAGTAATTTAGATATTTAAATAAGATTTGGAAGTAAATGATAAATGAGAGCCGAAGCTCAGTTATACTGAACGTAGTAAACTCTAGCGTTCAAGAATCAATGACAAATAAGACTTCGAAGTCGACAAGAAAATGTAGGAGATAATTAAGTTTGCTTCATTTGTCTCTTGGTTTGTATTCCAGAGTGGAATGCTGGAAAATTTGCCACTTGAGAAATTCTCTAATAAATTCGTTAAAAGTTTTGCTCTTATTATAAACTGCCGTGGGTACGAACAGCACACATAAAAGTGAAAGAAAATCATAACAAACTCATACTTTCATAAATTATGGTAATTAATCAACAGCTTTTATTCTGCGCCGCCAAAATTAATAAACTAAATCTGTTTGGGACTTTTACAATTGTGAAAGCGTCTTCTACGCAGTAAACCGCTTATAATACGTTCTATTAAGCCCCTCTATATCTTAATATTCTTCTCCGACATCGACTGTCACTCGTAATAGACTCTAATATTTTTTATGATCAATCTAACTCCATAGAGAGTCCCTGGGCTCCACTACAGATAAACCCAGATATTTTATCTCCTGATAATGTTGTCAAAACAACTGATCGTAAATTTGTGGAAAGAATGTGTTATTACAACACTAAATTTACGGAATAGACGACACAGGTAACCATATAAGAGCGCTCGACGGTATTTTTATAAGGAAAATAAAAGACGACAAAATTTTGCTGAAGGGATACAATCTTATAGAGCGGGGTATCTCAATTTATTTAACAATATGAAGGTAGACAGAAAGACAGTTCTAATACATCTTATCCACTGTTTGGGGTAAATTCATCTAGTATTTTTCTATTGTATGAGATAAAAATGCAACAGGGTACTTATATATAATTCCCATATTTTAAATGTAATATATCAAACGAGAGAATTATAATACAAGTGCAAATCCTAGAAGTTGTAATTATTTTCATTAAATATTTGATATGTTTATTGAAGGCAGCTCTGAAACGACTCGGTTGTCAAACAGTTATGTTCTCGACCAAAGTTTTAGTGAAAAAAAGTCTCTGTTGTCAAGTATAAACTGGGTTACCGTACACGTTTTTAGTCTTTATTTTACTAAGCTAACGCTCGGTTCTCAAGCGACGCTAGTGAATATGCATCACTGTAAGGTTCTTACGCGCTATCACCACTTGTCTCATCCAGCCCATGGATCATCAAACCATTTAAAACTATCAGAAACTGTAAATCACAGCACTGTTTCAGAGGTGCTCTGAAGTGACCTTTTAAACTAATTTAACCCTCAGGGAGTTCTGAAAAGAACATTTTAGCATCCTGAGCTACTTAAAGCTCATAAACAACGCCTGGGAGGTCTTCGAAGACCATACGATCTGGAGTGAATTGTGACCAGAATCTGTAGCAGTCATAGAATTTGAAGGCTTCAAGAATGAACGTGTATTTCATGTTGTTAAGAATATTGCGAATTAGAGCAAGTACATGGGGTTGGAACTGAGTAATGATGATGCAAAGGAGTTGGTGGAAAACCACCGCAAAGCAACTCCAAGATTTTCAGAAGACCAACTGCGAACAAATGCTTGGACTATTTAGTTCTAGATGTTGTCTACCACCTATACCTACACCAACCAATTAAGCGCCGCCCTATAACCATGTAATTCTGCACAACCCCAATGGCAATAGTGAGATGGGAATGGTAGAAATGGAATGCTTGTTTTGTACCAAAACTGCAGTTCTGAGACTCCATAGCTTGCACTTCTAGAGCAGGAAAGTTACTACACACTACGAACAGTAACAGATAGATACGATTACAGGGGATCCTAAAGCAACCTGGCAACCAAAAAGTAACAGTAACTTCTTACTTTCACAAACTATTATATTAGTTTCCTTTTCTATCACGGGGCTTAAGGTCATCTACCTTAATGCTAGAAAACGAAATGCAGCCAATGTGAAAGACAACATGTACAATATATAAATTGTCCATTACATTCTTAAAGGATGGCAGTTTGTAATAAGGTTAAAAAATGTCACTCAATTAGTTCCACATATGTCGTAAAAATAGATCGATTTTACCATATTTTTGTAATAGTTTTAGAATTTTTTTTACAAGGTCTTATCATTTTCCACCACCTTTTTCATCTTGTGTATGTTTTCTACTAGCTATTGTAAACCACAAGTGGAAAGGTCGCTTATTAACGTATCTACGGTGAAGGTATCGGGTGTTTAATAGGACTTCCTGTTTACGCGGAAATGATATCAATTTTTACTTTCCCATACCTTATATATACATATAAGGTAAGTATTGAATTCATGAAAATTTTCGAAATCGAGATTTTAACGGAAATATCCGTTTTGGGTCTCTAGGAACCCAAAAAAGTGGTTTTTAAAAAATGTCTGTCTGTGGGTGGGTATGTACGTACGTATGTACGTACGTACGTATCTATGTATGTGACGCTCCTACAGCCGAAAGTATTGCTCCGATTTTGATGCGCTTTGGAATGCGGGTGTGTATCGAAAATTCATCGAAAGCTTTTCAAGAAAATCCGAAACCGGAAGCGGAAGTTACGCATGTTTTTTGGTATCACTTTTTTCGTGATTACAATTTTGAAACTTTTATCACGGTTAACGATAGAGGGTCATAAGACAAATCTGCTAGTTTTTTGCCGAACTCGCTAGCTTTAAAATGAAGGGCGCTATGATTTTTTGAAAATTTTGAGTTTAACGCCCAATTACTCGAAAACGGATGAATCGATTCAAATGATTTTTATTTTCT
>JABXWE010023488.1:0-10953 GCA_014611495.1 Limonius californicus | reverse complement strand
GTGCGAGAACGCATTGACCACTCGAGGTCACAGCAAATGCGGTTGCTCCGTTGGGGCGACCGAATCCCGACTGGGGCTACCGCATTTCGCTTAGTTAAGTTTAAGGTGCATGTTGCATGAATGTTTAGTGTGTAAGGGACGCCCACAACCCCCTGAAGTAATGCGAAAGCGGTTCCGGGGGAAGGACAGTAGTATGAATGAGCGAGAAAAAAAAAAGGTTTGGCTATTCAAAATTATAATCACTTCATTTTATAGTTTGGGTTTTTTTTCCTGGATTTTTTCCTATGGATTTTTTCCTTGGATTTTTTCCTGGATTTTTTTCCTTGGGTTTTTTTTTCTACAATCCATCTATGACAGTGTTTATTCGTTTGCAAGTAAATTGCATATTAACGATTTTGTTTCCGTCATAATTACAATTAAGTCATTTAATCGTAAAAGTGAAGATGTTTTAGTTTTAATAAATTGTTAAATTGTCAAAATTTACATCCAAGGGCATTATAACCAAATACAGATCTACCTAAGTACCTAACAAAATATTTTTGCCCCAAAATTTTATTTTTAAGGTAGGTAACTATAAGGCAAACTTCATAAAGGGTTTGTGCAACCGGCCGTAATGTTACAAACCATGTGAAAAATTACTATAATTATAGTTTGGATTTTATTTCCTTGGATTTTTTTCCTTTGGATTTTTTTCCTTTGGATTTTTTTTCATGGATTTTTTTCCTGGATTTTTTCCGTTTCCCATCATAGATGACACCCGCCTACTTGGTAAAATATAAAAAAAATACAGAAAGTAATCTAGTAAAATATTATATTCGCTATTAAAGACTTACACATCAAAAGTTACCCGACATATGATACATAGTTAGAAAGAGAAAAAAAAATCCGTTTTAACTAAACCATAGCCAACTATGATTCCCATTTGAAAAAATACAACTTTAGGCCATAACTCGACATTAAACCTTTTTTTTCAAATTTTCTCGACGCCACTGGATTATACAGAAAAAAAGTGCCTTGAGAATGTAAAAGTTATTTTCTCCTAACTTTACAAACAACCACGATATTCACATGTGTCTAAAAGTCGAAAAATCGAACTTTTGTTTGTAACTCGAAAACAAAAGACGATAGCAAATTTTTGTTTCCGCCAGTGAATTTGTCTCAAAAAAAGAGATCGAGAACGTGCCTTCCATTTTTTTGTATCTCCTATAATTACCGAGTTACCCTATACAAACATCGAAATTTGCCCACCCTGTACACCGAAATGTAAGAAAATTTTTGACAAAAGATGGGAACGGGCCAAAAACGTCCGTGTGCGGAGAAGAAGCTCCGTCTTATTACAAGGTTAAATTTTGGTGTAAACAATTTCATTCGGGACGGGAATTCGTTGAAGATGACTCAAAATCGGCCAGACGTTCAAATGCGACTAATGAAGAAATGTGACAGAAAATTGCTGGACGATCGACGTTTGAAAGTAGCAACTATTTCTTCAGAATTAAGAATTTCTGAGGGAAGCATCATTACCAGTTTACACAATAAATTAGGCTCGAGTAAGGTTTCAACGCGATGGATTTCAAGGTTCCTGACTTCGGAACAAAACTGCACCGTCAATAAATTTGCTACGAACATTTGTACACTTTAGAGAAGGATTCAGAGTTTCTATCACGAATGGTGATTGGTGACGAAACTTGGGTTCATTACTGGGATCCGCAAACGAAACAAGAATCCATAGAGTTCTCCATGTCCCAACAAATGCCAAACCCAACCTTTTGCTGCGAAGTTAATAGCCACAATTTTCTTTGACTTAGGGGGAATATTGTTGATCGAATATATGCCAAAAGGGACTACAGTTACTGGAGAAACATATGCCAATATCCTAAAAAACTAAGTAACGTCATTTGTGAAAAACACCAACATTTGCATCAGAAAAGTATCATGCTTTTACTTGACACTGCACAAGGCTCAAAACCTAGTGTCTGTTTTAGAGGAAAGTGGGTTTCGGAAGATAGATCAACCACCTTACAGCTCAGATATGGCACCATCTGATTTTCATCTGTTGAAAAAACTGAAATGAGTTTTAATTAATTTTAATTTGATAAAACTCCTCTCACACGAAGCAGTAGAAACGGGCAGAGTAAGAAATATCCGTAGGGCAACGATATTTTGATATGACTTGATTAATTCAAAATCATAAATGACCTGTAATATATTAAGGCGAGTTGCAGATTAAAGCCCAATTTTTAAACTTTGAATTTCACAACGAGTTCGTGACCATCAAAATCTTTGTCGTATTTTACCGACAGATCTGCTGTCACCTTTTGTATATCTGCAATGTCCATATTGTGTCAATTTTTGTATGACAGACCTTTATGTGGTACCCCTTCGATCTGGGCCCTATTGCCCCTGCCTAGTTACGGCACTGCAACTGAACACAATATTTTTAAAACTGGTGTACAGATCTGAACAAAATTGCATAAACAACTGTCAAGAACTTCTGAAAATAAAACATTAACAGCTTAGACCGCGTAGCAATTGTTTTCATGACTAGGTACATAGATAAGTGTTTAAGACCCCTCGTAATAGCATTTAACGCCGCCTCGGTGGTCTAGTGGTTAGCGCATTTGCTTTTAGATCCGAGGGACACGGGATCGAACCTAGCTGAGGTCGGCGAGATTTTTCTAGCTGAGAAAAATCTGATAATGCGCCTTCTGTCGCATAAGAAGTAAAGCCGTAGGTCCCGTGCCACTGCGATGTGTGACACGTTAAAAATCACTACTGGAGTTGGAATTACCCCAGATAGGCAAAATTCTTAGTTAGAGTGTACAATGGGCCAAATGTGGCCTAAGTGCATAGAGATGCTTGGAAAACCGCGTCCTAGATCTCGCTCTTTCAAAGCAAGCAAGCAAGCAATAGCATTTAACGAACAAAAAATACAGCTTTAACGTTTTTATTGTTACTAACGAGTTGTGAACTTGAGGACCTCTAGAAGAGACTTGCGGAGCTAGAAGAGGTCCGCAGGCAACGTTTGACAAACACTGCTCTACAGTCACCAAAACTGAACTTCGGAAAGTTCGCTCGTTGTAATTTCAAATTCAACCGATAGAGCTGTCAAGCATGTTTAAGTTTGTTCTGCCTACAAGTGCGTTCAGTAATTACATTTGGTGATTTTAAAATTTGTGTTACATCCGTGATTGCTCCCAATATCATGGAGTATTGGACGTGTTACGTACCTGAAAATTAGAACATCATCATCAAGGACAGCCATTCTACCGGCCGTATTGATAATGTTAGACTATTTACAGTTAGACAGTTCTTGTGAAGGTTTTAGTTATCATTTCATTGTAATTATATGTTTCCTGTTCGATTCCTAACGGTATTGTACAGAACAATCATAAATAATTTTTTTAAAAATTGTCTCTTGCTTTGCTTCATTGAAATTAATATTAATTAATAAGTAAAAGCAATATTATTATGAATTTTAACAGGTTTTTCTTTCGTTTGTATTACAGTAACACAATTATTCATTTTTTTACAAAATACTACTCGAGCGATGCAGCACACCAAAAATTATCTTGTTAAACACCTGACAGTATTGTGAAAGTAGATAAGACGATGACACATATTGCTGAAAAAAGAAAAACAATTTAAATGATAAATGGACCTCGTTTGACAAAAGCTAATCTTATCTCAAAAATTACTTATATTGCCCTCATAAACGTACAATTTTTCTAATTTAATGGGATTTCCTAGAATTAATTGCTACAATTGGATTGTATAAAATGTTTTTTAAAAAGATGGTCGACATGAACATAGGAAAATACTATGGGAAAACAAAAACAGATGATTACATCGGCGTCCTATTCTAGCAGTTTTTCTACCTGCTTGGCATTCGAATGGTCTCAAGCTCAAAAATCGGTTTTATTAATTTCGTATTTTATGCGAGTGTAATTTTTTGTTGTTTATCTCAGTACTTTTATTAATTTGTATTCTAACCTAATTTTTTGTAAATTATAAATCAGTTTTTTTACCGTTCATCAATATATTATGATTGTGCAATAGTCCATTGGTACTAGTATATTTGGTGTTAACGAATATTATTTATTTATACAGAAGTACAAAAATACTTCAAATTAAAGCTGAACCAAAAAAATAAATTAAATTTTGATGAAAAGTTACAAAAAGCATGCCAAGCAAAGACTCCCAATTCGTGTACTGGTGCCTTGACATCAACATGCGCAAGTACCACCAAATTATATTATTTTATTTAAAATTATTTTTAAAGTCTACAAATGACTGTAATTGATACAAACTAATACAAATTAAGGTTCAAATGCAAAATATTCCATCCGGAAATCTGACATCGACAAAATTTTGTTGCCCATGTTATTTCCGTATGTTCAGGTCGCTGATGGACACTCTGTATCCTCAAACACACAGCACACCATGTCATTTCAAGTAGATTCTTGAGCATTCTTATTTCTATCCGTACTCCTACACTTTCCATCAAAAAGCCATTTATAGAAATGCTTGTAAACACCTCTTGTAAGATATACAAGAGCAATATTACATTGAAAGTTTGCATGCAACTTCAAAAGTTTTCCAGTGTTCAATAAAAAAGCCATTTGTATTTCAGACATGAGCGCGTCCAGCGGCAACTCGCAGACCACATCTATCTCGGGAAACCCCTCGGGGGTGTACGTCCCATCGGTGAGCCAGGGACTTCCCACCCTCATCGTCATGATCGTCGTGTTGGTAATTATAGTCATGTTCTGCTTCTGGGGTGCACCGGCAGTGAGAGCTTTCTGCAGGCGCAAAATTTGCTGCTGTTGCCCGATGGACGAGCCCAATTTGGACAGCGGTACGTTGGCAATTCACGTTTTGCTGATTTCATTTCGTTTGAAGTGTATTCAAAAACGTATACACAGTTTTGTTATGTGTGACCGAGCGTGAGATTGTAATTTCACGGTCTTTTGTGCTCATTGCTCGTTGCGACAGAGTCGCGTGCTTACCAAATTGTTTTTATGATTTATAAGCGTTTAGGGAGAGCGAGGGGCGCAAAGTATTAAAAATAAACGTTCAGGAAGGTTTAGGGGACGGAAAGGCCCAAGATATATCTCCGTGCTCGTTAAATCTCAAAACGTAACTGACATTCGCAGGGTTTCCGCTTTTAGTTTTGGAAACCGGAAATTAAATGAAAACGGTTCGTTTTGTGTAACGGATCTTTTCAAAATAATTATCCCAGTTTCCCCTTTTTGAACGTAAAAGTCAGCTAATGTAGAGGATAATAAACGTAATGATGTAACGTAAACGATAAGAAGGTAACTGCTAAGTATTACGACAATTAGCAGGAGATTATAGCTCTTAAATAGTTTTCTCCAGGAACAAATATTCAAAGTCGCACTGCCAGCCCTTCAAGTGTTTAACTTAAGCATACATATAGCACGATTTGGAACCAATGAATGTTATAATCCGAAGTAAAAATATAAATACAAAATTTTTAAAATAATTTATGACACTAAGCACAAAACAAGAGTTGCGTAGTTCAGTAGTTAGGCCTTGCTTTACAATATGAATTATTCATACGTGCACGGTTTGAATTTCATAACCTGCAAACCTTTTATTTCTTAATATTGTTTCCATAAATTCAACTAAGTTACACTTTAACTACGTTCCATACAAATATATAAAAGTTATTAACTAAATTGATTTATTTAAATGTACCATTCGTACTTCGGAGGACACGTAAAGCCGTCGGTCCCGGTTGTTATACGAAAATATTTCGCAATCATAAACGATGTAACAGAAACTTCAATTTGGGGAACAGCAACTTCAATACGATTCCCTATGGAGTGCATTCAAAGATATTATATAAAATAAACATTATTAACCACCAGCATGTACATCCACGGACAAGAATTTTGCATATCGTTATACTTTTTTAAAATTTGTATGGCATTTATGTAATTTTTATTGTTAAACGTATATTGATATGTTCTTACGCTAATTCTACATCTAAACATTCTTAGTAAGTGAATTAGCACTCTTTTATACTTATGCCGACATCTGATACTGTTTGCTAGTGTGTTTTCGTGAATTACAATGATTGTTCGTTTGTTATACAATAATTTTTTGTCTTCGGTTAGTAAGATACCACATAACTGGGATGGCTCAGTGGTAAGACATCAGACTTTGGTTGTAACAGTCCAAATGCTTTCCGGTTCGAATCACTCAAGAGGTCAAAAAATTATTCTAATTCCCTGTGTGATCGGTACCTAGTCCCGGCCTCCATTTACTGTTGGGGAATAAATTATTGACACTCTTTATTTTATGGTCGCCTTAGTGGAGTAACAAGGCCATACACAGAATCACAGTATACACCAGGCAGGGCAAGCACGGTTACGCATCAAGTAACCTGCAAACTCGGACCCTGTTGTGCAACCCCACATAGCCTTGCCTCATACCACCTCACCTCGACTGCATAAGTAGTATTCCAAGGCAACGATTATGATGATGACGGTGAAGATACCACATCTAAATGAATTAGTTGCTGTTAAAGTTGTAACTTTAGCTAATGAGAGTCCCAAGCAATCGACAGTTTTTCGTGCAATGAAACAATACGAGAAGACTGAGGTATACAGAAGACGACAGGATATGCACGTGAAAGGGGCAGAACGCTGTGTGTAACCGATCTTTGAATATTCAAGCTTTGCGAAATAACACATTTACAACTCCGCCACTAAAAAATAAAATACTGAATACAAGACAAGTCAATGTAAGTCCAAAAACTGTACGGAGGAGGCTAAGAGAAACCGCTTTATATCCAGGACGTCCTGCCTAACGTTCTCGACTGCACATGCTCCTCAAAATTGGTCGGTTACCGTTTGCACAATATTGTGTTGGTTGAAATCGATATGAAAGAAGAATGCAATTCTGCAATCCAGATGAACTTAACCGCGTGTGTAGTAGAATTAAGAAGCGATACCCTTCGTAGAATCTTGTACAGTGCCTTAGCTTTGGTGAATTATTCTAAGGGTTTGACAGATTTCTGTTAACGCATGACAATATCCACAAACACGCTAGGCTGAAACAGTGCTACAATACCTTGAGCATGGCGAGATTGAGTCGTTATATTGACCATCAATCCCGGTTTAAATCCCATATGGGACATCTTCAATAGCTGGATACGATTCAACCCCTAACCCAGTTGCAACGTTACGATTCGTAACTCATGAAGAATGATATCGAATTCCGCAAGACAGCATGAGCGGATTCTACGAAGAATATCTAGAAGCATGCAAGCTGTAATTATAGCTAGAAAAGGAAATACCAATTACCAATTAATCTTTATGTTAGCTAAAAGATATATTATGTTATCTTGCTTTTTTCAATGAAATGCTATAATCAAAATCACACTACTTTGTTCAGTGTCCACGAATCTGTTATAACTCTAAATTAATTGATTGTAAAATAGCACTAATAATACGACGAACACTTCAACATATGACGCTAGCTATAAAAACTACATACGTGCTAGAGAAAAACTAAAAAGCATGTGTAAGAATAGACAAAATTGTAGTGCATGACTGTATGGCTCATTATCGTTATATTAAATACAGAAATACAAAGTGTCCCGCAAGCAATGTTTATCAAACAGAAAAGCTTCCAGGTTTATGCACCCAGACATTAAATATAAATATAAAAATATCTAAAAATTAAAAACACAAGATTATTAACGGGAAGTAGTTGCCTACCATTCGAAACATAGACAGCCCAAAATACACAAAAAAATATCACAAGCTATCGCGATGTTTAAATTGTTGTTAGTCATGAATCCGAGATGCCTGTTTGATATAATTGGTGTTTTATTCTGCTCAATGTTTATAGTTAACAAAGACATCAAGGTTTATTTGTAATTTATCTCTGTTTTTCTGCATTGGAATACATATTAATCAAACTTTGTTTGAGTAAAATGAGCTTTCCTCAAGCCAATATATTGTCAATTCTACCAACAAAAATGTACAGATCGCTGAATTTTGGGTTGCCTAGTTTAGGATTGGTAGGCGCTTACTGTCGCATAAATCACCCGATATATATAACCTACTTTCTCAAGCCAATGCTAGTAACAAATTAAAGAAATTAATGTACCACTGTGCTCCACAGCATAAACAGAAAAATTATACAAATATAATCTTCATGGAAAATTTTTAATAAGCACGCTAAATTATAAGGAAAATAATTCTAATAATATAGCAAATAGAAATGTGTAATTATTACACAGTCAATACAAGTAGTTCTCCCCTGGAAAGATGAAAATCAAAGTTCAAATATACTATAAGTCTAAACTAATAGAATACTGTACTATACAGGGTGTCCCTAAATTGCCATAAAAGCTTCAGGTGAACTTTTTTTACAACCGATATAGACCTCAAAATTGCAAACAGGAACTTCCTATCGCGCCTAGTTTCCTCATAAGAGCCAGTTAAAGAATCTGAAACATGGCAACACTGATTTGCAGCTCGAATTACTACGTGGCTTGGATGTCTTCTATTAGAAAAACGCTGAGCATAAACCCTAGCAGCCTCATTGCAGTTTCCCTCACATTTCGCAAGAATCCAAATCATATCCACGTACTCGTTTATAACATAGGTACACTATAATGATGGTCAAGACACAAGTGAACTCAATGACACGAATTAAAGGCGAATTGAATGCAGAATTCGTACTGGCAATTCAAAATTGATTTACTAGACACACGTGTCACAACGCAAACAGATGTTCGAAATTTTTATCACAGTACCCATGCACCTGCATTGTTGTCAAATTGTACTTTTACCAAAAGTATGATTTTTAACAGTATTCCAAACGAAGAACTATATTGCTAATTGAATGTTAATTAGCGGTTTTGAATTAATTTAAGTTTTCTCATTAAGCAAATTAATGTTTTACTTCATTTCTTATAACCATTTGGCTAAAATTCTGCACTAAAAGTACTGGTATATGAACTTTAACACCATCGTACAAGAAAACTAAGCTGCGGCGCCAAATTTGTTCTTGCCTTTTATCTTAAGAATTCTTAAAGGAAAAAGTTTACCTGAAGCTTTTAAGACGATTTAGGGACACCCTATAGAATACTATAGCACAAGATACAAGATCATTTTTAATGCTATATTATTTCTTGTTCCAAAACAATTTTCTCTAACTGTACGTATCTGGAAGTCGCAGAAAATGTTATATTGCCATAGGGTGTCGTATAAAAAGAGGTTGAGAATTGCGAAGCTAGGCAATAGATACAATTATTAAGGTGGTGAGATCAACATGGCAAAGCTGTTTTAGATTTACACATTTTTTAACTATTAATGAGAAATTGATAATTTCAGTATCTCTGCCATTTACATTGCATCAAATATGGCTTTTAAGCTACTCATACACTTACACTACTACGATTACTACATTACTTACACTTACTGACTACCTATACTATTTCCGATTTTTAAAAGACCAAAACTGACACTGCAGTTAAGAAAGCTTTGTCTTACCTCTATAGTGGATCTAGCTATATCTAAATAAGTGTGCATCTTATCCAGCAACATGTCATATAGTATACTATCATACTATTTCAAAATGTAAGCCAGAAAAAAATCTACAAGCTTGGTTGGACGAACAAACACATCATCTTTGAAAGGTATTAACTTCTCCAGTGGGATTGACGTTCATGTAAAACTGTACGGGAGTATAAAAAAAAATACCTACTGTGACCAAAATTGTAATCTTGAATATTGAAAACAATTAAACAATATTTAATTAGAGATACAAGAAGTTACATTGGCCGATTTACATGTTCTGTTAATAATGTCTTGACAATTTGTTGAACTTGGCCTGTGATTTGTAAATGTACAATTCTCAGCTTTCACTTAAAATAAAGTATTACTTTTATAATAAATTAGAAATTTGTATTTAGTGTAATGTTTTTTATGTTGAAGTTTCTTACGGCCTAGAGACCACACACTCAAATTTTGAAGCATTCAATGTAGTATAAATCCAAATGTGTGTTACAAGTAACAGGAAATCAACAAAATAATTTTAAAATGCAGTAGCGATATGAGCCCAAAACCGTTTAATAATTACTGTGCGTTATCACTTTCTAAAGTTTGAGTGCGACATTTCTTTTTTACATCGAATAAAGTCAGTTTCGCTCTACGGAATAAGTTCATTCTTCACCTGCTTAGTTGTTGAAGAGGATTTTTTTTTATTTTGTAGTCATTATAGTACCCACGTATTTTGAAATCATTTTTCTTAGCACAAAAATAAGTAGGTACAGCCTTTTTTACAAAAGAAATATTTCCTAAAAAATCATAAATAAAAAAACATTTACTTTTAAATATCTTATTGAGAAACCCTGTGTCCCTATCGCTAACAGCCTTTACGTCCTATATAAATCACAAAATGACATTTAAAATTATAATAACAGAAAAAAATTCGACAATAGCATAAAAAATCTTTGTAAACGTTAAATATATTAATTATTGTTATTCTTGGCCAACATCTTCGATAAAAGTTTATCTCGTTGTCGATAATTTGGTCGGAGCTGCTTTGGCTGATTGATATTATCGCTGTCGCTAACGAGAAACTTCTCGATAAGATTTAGAACACGAAAAGAAAGTGCACTGCTACAATTTTACTAACAATTCACTCATAAACAACGGCTCCGTAGCCGTGATCGTCTAGTGGTTAGGACCCTACGTTGTGGCCGTAGTAACCCAGGTTCGAATCCTGGTCACGGCAGGAGTAACTTTTTAAAATTTCATCTTTCCCTGCCGTTCTTTTATACTGAATATTTATTTCCAATGAAAAATACAACAATTATACCGCAGTTCTGCAACAAACAATAACTCCGCAGCCGTGATCGTCTAGTGGTTAGGACCCTACGTTGTGGCCGTAGTAACCCAGGTTCGAATC
>JABXWE010023487.1:0-17150 GCA_014611495.1 Limonius californicus | reverse complement strand
GCTGCGCAGTTGCAACGAATTCCACGGTGTTGCCGAGCACTAAGGGTTCGACATTTTGCAAACAAGGTCATCGTTTTAGATGACGAAAAATATTTTACTTTATCGAACTCTGAGATAAAGGGTAATGATGGATTCTACACCGAAGATTTCAATGCAGCTCCGGACAATGTAAAATATAAAAGAAAAGCTAAATTTGAAGATAAAATTCTAGTGTGGTGCGCCATTTCTCCGGCAGGTGCATCGCAGCCATATGTAGGACATGTCAGAGGAGAAGCCATCACTGCAGGTCTTTATATACAAAGATGGTTGCCTAAACTGTTACGATTTATAGACGAACATCACAATAATGATGACATTATGTTCGGGCCTGATCTGGCTTCTTGCCACTATGCCAGGGAAACTAAAGAATGGTTGCAGGCCAATAATATACCATTTGTACCCAAAGAAGATAATCCACCTAATGTTCCCCAAGCAAGACCCATAGAAGAATTTTGGGCCTTATTAAGCAGGAAAGTTTACGACAATGGATGGGAGGCCGAAAACGAAGAACAATTACGAAGGAGAATTTACCAAAAGATTCGGGAAATCGATGTGGTCACCATCCAATCACTTATGCGACACTTAAGAACAAAGTTGCGAAGGATTGAAGATCAAGGGCCGCTAGCTGCATTATAGTAAATTGTTATTGTTAAGAAATGATGTTCAGTTGTTTTTTTTTAAACTTTAATTAAAGTTAAAAATTTTCATAAATGGTAGTATTTTAATTTTTGTCTCAAAACTTTCGTTACATACGTTAGCTATAAATATATAAGCCTTGTAGAAAATCAGGTTGACTGCCTGTAAACAATGGTGATTCTTTTTCTTTCAACTGCAATACCACAGTGATTCTGTTGATGTAATTCATTATGCCATGTCTTGCTGGCTGTAGCTGTAATAAGAATCTAGTAATGCAGTAATACACTTTAGATGACTTTCAGTAGCATACCCTGTTCCCTACTACACTTTTGTCTATTAATACCATTGTTAAATGTAAGTACTCCACTATATTCTCTGGTAAGTAACGTTATGGAAATGTTTATAAAACACTTGATATTATTGTTTCATCATTGCATCTTTTAAGTGAAACACAAACATTTTCTTGATTCATCAAGTCAAGACCACATTTTTCTGTCCATGTTAGTCACCCTTGGCATGAAACGGTATTATTTATATTACTGTATTTTTATACATCACTTTTCGTTAAGGAGATTCTAAATTAGTATAGGAATTCAAAATATAATGTTGGTCGTTTCGTAAGCAATCCATGATATTCCTTTCTTTAGCTTGTCCAAAATAAAGGTAACTGGTGATGTTTTTCTATTACAGAAATAATATGTCACCTAAGTTATCATAACTCCGTCGTTGTTCATTATGTTAAACAACTGCAATTGGCTACATTGTTTCGACTCAATTTTTAATAGTAGCAGCAGCATTTTACGTGGAGAAACTTGACTTTCTTTTACTTATTGAATAGGAATGCATTTTAGCTTTAAAAATGTAACACATACATATGCTTAAAAGCACTCACAACTAAATCATTTTACTGTTTGTTTTGTTGTATTTAAACAGTTGCCGTAAAACAAATATACTAAAGCGAATAATAAACAGAAACCGGCAATAGCCGTATTGGTCATCTTCCAGAAGAATTCTTTAAAGAATTTTTCAAATACTAGTTTTAGCAGCTTCTAATTCCGCTTTAGTGCCACAACAAAATTAATAGTTAAATAATAATTAGTACTTACATATCCAGGAGTGGACTGCTGTTGAAGAAGAAAATTAAGAAGACTTCCACTTACAGGTGAACACATGACCGAGATACATTAACACATATTCATAGCCTCAATGAAGAAACAGACTATGAAGATACCAAAACCCTTCAAACTAAAATCCCCGAAATGTTAAATGAAGTAATTGGTGGACGATTGATACAGCTGTTAAATGGAATTAAGAGGATTGTTTGATACCTACGTGGCCTAACAGAGAGATGGCGCGAATTCGGAGGAATCTTCTTTACCATTCTGTAGAACTATCCTTTATTAGATTAGGTAAATATGACAGTACAGAGCGATCTGTCAATTAGTCTGTTTTTGACAGTATGCCACAGTGAGTGATTTTGTAAACAATAGCAAAAACTGAGTTGAGAGCAGTGATAAAGTACTTTCATTTGAAAGGTTTAGCACCAACCAAAATCAAGGCAGAGCTGGATTCAACACTATTGGAATCCGCTCCTTCGTTTTCAGTGCTTAAAAACTGGGTTGCCGAATTTAAGCGTGGTCGTATGAGCACAAATGATGAACTCCGTAGTGGACGTCCAAAAACCGCTACTGTCCCGGATATGATTGAAAAAGTCCGCCGTATCGTATTGGATGACCGTCGAGTAAAAGTGCGCGAAATAGCAGACATAATGGGTATCTCAAATGACAGTGCGCACAGAATTTTCAATGAAGAATTGGAAATGAAAAAATACGGGGCGCGTTGGGTGCCGCGGTTGCTCACACCGAAGCAAACACTGAATCGTTTGAGTGTTGCTCGCAACCTTTTGGCATGTTTTCGCCACAATCGGAAGGATTATTTGCGCCGTTTCATAACCATCGATGAAACTTGGGTCCACCATTATACTCCCGAAACCAAGGAACAGTCCAAACAATGGACACACAAGGTCCTCCGCCACCAAAGAAGGCAAAAACGGTTTTGTCAGCAGGAAAGATCATGGCAACCGTATTTTGGGATTCTCATGGAATTATCTTGGTCGACTACTTAGAAAAGGGGAAAACAACAAATGGCGAGTATTATGCCAATTTGTTGCAACAACTCAGCGACAAAATCAAAGAGAAACGGCCTCATTGGGTAAAGAAGAAAGTGCTTTCCCATCAAGACAACGCACCTGCCCACAAGTCTGCGATTGCAATGGCCAAAATTCATGAATTGGGATTTGAATTAGTGCCCCATTCGCCCTATTCCCTAGATTTGGCTCCCAGCGATTATCATCTGTTTCCAAACCTGAAAAAATGGCTCGGCGGTAAAAGATTTTCGTTTAATTCCGAGGTAATCGCTGCTGTAAATAGCTATTTCGAGGACTTGGATTCATCGACCTACAATGAAGGCATTGCTAATTTGCAATATCGTTGGAATAAGTGTGTTGAGAGAGTAGGAGACTATATGAAAAATAAAAGGTTTTTTGTCGAAAAAAACTTGCGTTTTCTTTGTTAGGCCACGTAGTTATCAAACCATCCTCGTATATGCATAGAACGAGCAAACTATTTGGAAAATACATATAAAAAGTATAATTAATCAGTATTTTTATTTTCTACCTTGTTTTATTTTATAGTTATGGTGATTATATTTAAATACAAGGTGTGTTCAACTAAACCCCATCTCTGCTTTATAAAAAACTTATTCAACAATTTAATTTCAAATAATTACCGTCACAGTTAAGGCACCTATCTCACTTTTTACTAACCGACGTATACCCTGCTCATCGATTTCTTGTGCCTGCCGATTGAGGAAGTATTCCACTGCTATCTGTACTTTTGTGTCAGACTCAAAATGCCGACCGTTTAATGACTTTTCCAAAAATATGGAAATCGCAAGGCGATAGATCTGGCCTATAGGATAGATATCTAAAACCGTCCATTTCTTTCGTTGAAGATTTTCTTCTGTCGCATTAATTACATGAGGCTTAGCATTGTCGTGCAGCAAAACGACCTCACGTGTAAGTTTTCCTAGAGGCTTCCATCTTATTGCTTGATGAAGCTTGTTCAAAGTTTCATTGTACAAATTTGCATTGACATTTACTCCAGGTTCCTTAAACTCTATCAACAAGGGTTCATGGTCGAAAAAAAATTCCCTTGCCTGCAGAAGGTTGAAGGTTGTGCTTTAAAGTTCTCCGGGGTGGTGAACTTGAATATTTCCATTGCATCGACGATAACATACTGGATAGCTCGTAGTAATCGCACCAAGTTTCGTCACCAGCAACTATTGACAGAAGAAAGTCATCACCATATTGCCTATAGTCTGTGAGATGTTGCAGAGATAAGCCCATTCGCAAGCATTTTTGTTCATTAGACAAGAGATGAAGAATCCATTGCGTACAAACTTTGCTGTAACCCAGATTACAGATTACGAACAATACTATGGACACATCCTATACTCGCACCAACAATTTCTGAGATTTCTCTAATTAAAATTCGACGATTTTCTCTAACAAAGCCTTCCACAAATGTCATATTGTTTTCTGTTAATGCAGTACACCGTGCACCTGGTCGCATTTCAGCCACAGTCCCCTCTTTTCCATTCTTAAATTTTCGGCACCATTTCTTCACAGCTGGGCGCGCAATACATGCATTTCCATACACAGCTTGCATTCGCGTGTAAATCTGCAATGGCTGCACACCCTCAGCGCATAAAAATTGTAGGACTGCACCCTGATTAAACTTGGACGGATTTTCAACAACAAACACTATTTCAAAATGGAAGTTTTAAAAGTCAGAATCAAATTCAAACGCCTGAAACTTATTACAAACACTACTAACATTAGCAAACGTCATTTAAATTATTGCATTTGTTTTCAAGGCTAAGTTGATCAAAGATGGGTTTCAGTTGAACAAGCCTCGTACAACAAAGTGATTATCAGTATTCATATGTATTATACTTTCTTTTTAATTTAAAAATTAATAAAATACCGGTTTTTTTAAATTATAATTTAAAAGTTGCTGCTATTTCCGAATAAACACTAAGCGCCATTAAAAACTTGAGTTTAGAATTTGAAGTTATAACAAAAAATATCGATAGTTCTTTCACATAAGCTATTTTTTAACTAAAAAGAAAACAATAATGGGCAAAATATACTTGGTACCCTGTAAACAATTCAATTATAATGATTTACTGGTCAACTTCTGAATTAATTATAAGCTATTTTAAAACGTTATGTACGCGATTATACCTTGTAATTGAACAACTACCTTTTTAACTTCCGATGTATTTTATTCTTTACATCTCTCCATTCACCTGATGCAGCCCAACCCATTTTCATTCGCTTTTCTATTTCTAATGTTTCACTATCTGATTTCAATATGATATATTATCCAATTGTTAACATGTAGCCCCACTACGTTCATCCACTCGTTCAATTCTGTTATCGTTTCATATATATCCTGTAGATTTCAGTTATAAACGTTAGATGAAGGAAATAAATTCAGGAAGATCATTGATACTGTACGTTTTATATACGCACCGTGCTCTACAGATTTTACAACTATTTCTATTTTTAGGTCCTTTCTCGAAATTAGACTATGTTTTTTAGGGCAACTTTTATGTCCTTCACAAATCTCACTTTTTCATATGTTCAACAATTTTCTATTTTGAAAGTAGGAAATCGAAAGACATAAACCAAAAACCTTTATAGGTTTCGACTAATTCTAAAATGGGCTAACAAGCACGACAGTTACTCTTGCACAGTAATTTATCCAAGCGATTTCGTAAACAAAAGCGCGTACATATAATAAAAAATAATTTTTAATGAGACTGTTAATTACGCCTGTCCAGAAAGTACAAAAGCAATAAAGATATTAATTGGTTTGCGTGTTTTAAGGTCATAAAGATATTACGAGCCCTTAGGAGAGGACATGTCCATCGTTTCTGAACTTTATCTGTTGCACAAGGTAATATCAGTTCTACTATCACCGGTGTTTTAATAGAAGTAATTTTATCAGTGTATGTTGACGATGAGTGCTGACCGTTGACATTTGAGCATTTAACATATGTACGGAAAAAATAAACTTGAAACGAAAGGTTTTGCATATTTTTGAAAGGAAAAGCAACTTTTGGAACTAAAATGTATATAACATTACGCAAATACTGTAGTTTAATACACTCTACTCTTGTAATTGTTTTGAATCTATGCCAACCATACAATTATACACCTGTTTCGGCCGAATTAAAAAATAATGTATTTTTATATACTCTAAATTGAGTACCGTCAATTATACAGTAGATATTAGGCAATTGGTTAAGACTTTTACTTAATAAACTGCAGGTAGCAACCTCATTGTTTTTGAAGTACACGGTGTTGCAATTATTTTAAAAGTTAGATTTTTTACAATTTTTCGGAAATGACGATAGTTTTTAAGATGTAAATTTGTGCACGGCTGTTAGTAGTAAATATCTAATATTGGATGCATATGGAACCCAATATTTTAAATTATTAATTTAGTAGAGATACATTACTAATTTATTTTTTAATGTAATATTAGGCTTATATAAAAATTGTAGTAATAGCCAAAAACATAAATATTATATTAAAAAAATAACAAAGACTTTCTAATTCAACTCTTAATATGGATGTAAGATATTACATGCAGATTTGGCATATACAGTACGTGTAGCATAAATATTAAAGTTACAATTAAAACAAATAACGCAAAATATGATGCGTTTGTTGAAACATCATATAATATGCTATAAACTAAGAACATTTTAATATAACCAATTAAGATAACGTTCGCAAGGCAATGGCAAACCAGCAAGGTATTCTGCCTAGTAAATTTTCTCTGGAGTAGACGTGTTTACACTTCCCGTGGTTTGGAGCCCACGTTAAGCTGTATGTCCTCTATGTTTGCGGCACTCACTACGCGCAACACAGACATAGGAGAGAAGATCGCTAGGTCTCGTAAAGAGATAAAGCACTCCACGACGACGACTTAAGAAAATATTTTCATGGACTCTAAAAAGTTGATTATTGCTATTATTATTCTTACTTTCCTGTCAGGCCAGTTAAGACCAAGTTAGTCTTACTGTTTTTTTTTCTTTGCATTATACGGATCTATGTACTTGTACCTTAAGGAAATCTTAAACTGATCTGATAATTACATCGAGAAACCATTATATTACTCTCTCTGTCCATTTCTAGATGCATGGTCGTATACCCGAATGCTGGAAAGTGAACTGCACTCAATGTAAAAGACAGTGCGTATAATATACTACAAAATGAATTGGTTATATAGTGTTGGTATTATTTTCAGTTTAAGCAAATTATATAAATACTGCTATTGGAATTGCATGTATTATATTCTTAAAAGATGGTAGTTCCTAATAAGGTGACATTTTTTTACTAATGTAAGCCCAATTGTATGGCAGACATATTAATTTTATCGTTTTTTTCAAGCTAAAAAATTGTTAGTTTATAGGTGATTTTAGTAGCCCTTTAATAATATATTTTATATTTTGTGTAAATATATTTTGCGTTCCCTCTAAGTGCGTTAAAGATGCTCATATTTTTATTTCTTCATTAACTGACTTAATTTTCCTTTCTTGTTTCCTTTGTCTTTGGGGGATGTTCTGATTCATGTTGCATATTCATACCTTATAGGAATATTATTATTTCCTCTCTTGACTTCCATATTGCGTTCTCTTCGGTTTTTAGTTTTCAGGCAATATGTTCTTCTTATATTCTTATATAGAGCTTTTTTGGTTTTGCTCATAATTGCTAAAAATGTAATGAAATTACCTCTTCTAATAAATAGTCATTTAAATATTTATTGTGGATTTTTAACGAAGATGTTATCGAAATGGAAATTAAATGCATCAATAATATTAGTAATGTTTGTGAGCAACACATTATTAAGTTTCTGGCGTTTGAATTAATTGATTGTGACTTTTAAACTTCGATTTTGAAATGGCATTTGTTGTTGAAAATCCGTTCAACTCTCATCAGCGTGCGGTCCTACAATTTTTATGCGCTGAGGGTGTGCAGCCATTGCAGATTCATACGCGAATGCAAGCAGTGTATGGAAATGCATGTATTGCGTATCCAACTGTGAAGGAATGGTGCCGAAAATTTAAGAATGAAAAAGAGGGGACTATGAGTAAGCCGCGATTAGGTGCACGGTGTACTGCATTAAAAGAAAACAATATGGCATGTGTGGAAGACTTTATTAGAGAAAATCGTCGAATTTCAATTAGAGAAGTTTCTGAAATTGTTGGTGCGAGCGTAGGATCTGTCCATAGTATTGTTCGTAATCTGAGATACAGCAAAGTTTGTTCGCAATGGATTTCTCGTCTCTTATTTAATGAACAAAAACGCTTGCAAACGGGCTTATCTATGAGCAGGGTGTACGTCAGATGAGTTTCAATTGAACACACCTCGTATAATATATCCACTTATAGATAAGGCCCTTGAAAACAGATAAGGTATAGTAAAATATTAAATATTTGTTATAGAATTTACAGATACTATAAGTATTATTTTAAGGCTGTTTCGACTTTAATATAGAAACTTTTAGATTGGAATAAAGATTACAGTATTAGGGGGAAACTTAAATATGTTACTTTCCAGTGAAGCAACCGTACACGACAAAATAATTTCTAAACTAAACATCTTATTACAAACGAGACCATAATTCGAGTGAATCTCCAAGCGTACGGATGTGTGGGTTCATTAAAGGGCGTTGGTATCAAGCCTTAGATACAAAAGTAGCCCAGATTAAATGAACATGTATCAATAAAAAATAAACAATGCCGTATAGAGAGGGAAATTTAAAATAACTTAATAAGTATCGGTTAGGGGATTATTGGTATTTTCGGTACATTTTGAGTTGGCGGGCAGTTATCATTTGTTTAATAAATAATAGTAAATGATAAGCTTCCAGAAATGATTGATTCAAATTTAATCTGCTGCTAAATGCTAATATGTAGTTGTAACTTGTTCCTTGTAAACGACATATTTTATATAAACCTTTTGAATACAAATTCCTTGCTATTTTTATTTCATTATTATAATTTTGTTGTGACAAACTGAACCTTCTTCTCTTATTCGTTACAAATTGGCTGTTATGAATGTGACCAACGCTGCAGGAGTCCGCCTCTCGCTGCTCATCATGTTTTCTATTGCCGTTGTTATAGCTGGCCCGTGCTAAGCACAAGCTTCAGGTTATCCCACGCAAACCAGCATCAAAATAAAACAATCCCACCGGAAATACATTATACATTAATTTAAAGATTTAAACGGCGTTAGGCTGCAAAAAATTAACGAATTCCAACTGAAGTCTAATTAGTTCTTCCACCACGTATCGATGTAGCCGATTTAAACAGCCCAATAAATTTTTTTAATCCCATTTTCCATTGAAAAAGCACCATATGGCGGGATCAGATACCTTTAAACCTGAATAACTTGAGAGCTGGAATTAAAGCCTTATCCAAATAGCTACATCAACGTCATTAACGGTAAACCTAAATTTATATTAGATACGTCATTAAAATAAAGGCTATCTATTATTGGTGTCCTTGTCATCCAATTGTGTAGTGTAACTGAAATATGAGACTACACGTGCGCTTTCAACGCGGTCTGTTGGCTCTTGGAGTATCGGTTTAGAGAATCGCTTGCTGGAGTTTTCAGGAGACCGTGTGAGCATGTTCTGGGCCAACCTGTCAGTCAGACAGACAGACGGATAAGTGGACCTTGGTCACACTCTATTACCAACATGTCTTTCACTCTGTTTCAACGACATCCAAACAAAAACATAATTGATGAAGTGGTTTTGAATCTGTACATCCAGATAAAAGACCGGTATTCAGAAGGTGTTTTATAAATTAAATGCGCTTTTGACACCTTTGTGAAAATGCTACAGCTTTTTGCAAAATAAACATGTACAGAGTTTTAAGACGTACCTCAAAATTCCTCAACAACTCATCAACGCAACTACTCCTACTGCCTTAAAAGTAAACAACACGTCTTCCTCCCACATCCTAAAAAATCGATTTTTATTAATTCATCATTCTATTTCATTCATTTTCTACTACTTCCGTTTCCGAATCTGCACGCGTGTAAACGATCCTGTGACGCTGTACTTGCATGTACCAAATTTTTTAAGATCCATCAAAACTTCGTAAGATCTTACATCTTACACATATACAGTACACATAATGACATATGAAAAACTCCTCGTTGAGAACTGAAAATGAAAATTTTTCTTATACAACCCGGAATGCGGAAAGCAACAAGAATAACATTAATATCTTAGACCACATACCTCTCATAATAGCAACAGATTGCTTCTACACTAATTCAAAATGTATTGCGATTGTGAGAGTTACAGTGGCAAGACTAAACTAGTTGAACCAGTGGGCTCCGTTACAATTTGTACAGTTAAATAATAATAAATAAGATAAGGTGTTTGTAATTACACTAGCGGACCTTTCTCGTCTGGTGAACTAGATGGTCACTAGGGTCTCTGTGATGCTAAGTGCGTGTTCGTTGTTTGGACGTCAAGATACTTATAAACGTATTTTTTAAATGTCGGTCCGCGTGTTTTTGTGTTTGCGTGCGCCATAACGCAGGAACCATTGCACCAATTGTAATGAAATTTGAAATAACTAATTAAAACCATAGTGATATAAGCACGTTGACGTAATTTTCAACAAAAATTGGAAATTTTACGCATCTATGTTGTGTTGGATGATATACCATATTATCCATATCAAAGACCCAGATTGTAGATTCAATTGAAGATATTCAAGTTATCTGCAAATTCAAAACTTCACAACTTTTAATGCATCCTGTTGAAGTTTATATTTATTAATTTAAGCAAAGTCTTCCATTAGAACATATTTAAATATTTTAAAGATATACAGGGTGGCGAATTTTTTGATACTCACCATTGGCATTTCAGAAAGGGTAAGAGATACGAAGATTGAGAATCGGAAAAGCAATCCTGGATATTTTGCAGCGTTCTTGATTTATCACGAAAAAACTGAAAATTCAGATTTTAGAAATAAGTTATTATCTTCCCTGCCATTGATGCTATTTCAATCACACTTGGTAACCATTTGTTTTGGGTCACGAGGCGTTGAATGACATTGACAGAAATTTTCTAGGCCTTCTAGATTTCAAGCTACGATAGTAAATATTATTATTTCTTACAGCCGCCATATTGGATTATCAAACCATTAGATACACAAACAAATTAGCTTTTCAAATTGTTAACCAACATAACCATTTTCCTACAAAATTTGAAATTTTGCTTAAATAATTTATAAAATCAACAATTGAAACAATAATTAAAGTGACAGATCGTATTTCTAATTGTCATTTAAACTGCTTAAATACTAAAACAATTGTATTGGTCTAACGATAACAAAATGACAAATGCAAGAATACTATGATTATTTAAATTGTTCAAAGTGCGTGCCGCTATTTATGATACAGAGGTTAGTCCTCAAATTCATTTCGTCCACTGCTTTTTGGGTAGTCTGCCTCGGAATGGAATCGAAGGCATTTTTGATTTTGAGGCAAAGATGTCCGATACGCTCCGTCTGGGATGCATAAACAACGTCTTTTACATTATCCCACAGACAGTAATACAAATGGCGCTCTTGGGGGCTGACGAACAGGGGCAAACGTGCCAAGCTATGAATTTGGAAAACGTGCTCCTAAATAATCGCGACAAATGCGGGCGTTGTGTGGGTACGTCTTGCTGGTACCGCTTATGCTTTTGAAGGGTTACTAATGGCAATTCGTCTAGCATATCTTCAAAATTTATTTGAAAAAAATGCAAATATCTAAGCCCATCTAAATGTCTATCGATGAAAAATGCACCCAGAACTCCCTTAGCTAAAAGGTAACATATGAATAATCAATTCCACACTTAGAAATTCTTCGGCTGGAGTTTTCTGGACCAATCGCTAATTCAGCCACCACATTCACTTCATTTACAATCATTCCTTTTCTATACGGCCCTCGCGGTCATTTAAACCTGCCACAAACGGTCAAATTTTTTGAAATCCTGGCAGACATTGTCTGTTAGGATACAAATTTGTATAATTTTCAGACACTAAAACAGACTATTGCTGTGAATGTAGACATGATGATGATGATGACGACTTGAAAGAGCGAGATCTAGAACGCGGTTTTCCAAGCATCTCCATGCACTTAGGCCACATTTAGCCCATTGTAAACCCTAACTAAGAATTTTGCCTATCTGGGGTAGTTCCAACTCCACTAGTGATTTTTAACATGTCACGCATCGCAGTGGCACGGCACCTACGGCTTTACTTCTTATCCGACAGAAGACGCATTTTCAGATTTTTCCCTGCTAGAAAAATCTCGCCGACCTCAGCCAGGTTCGATCCCGCATCTCTCGGATCTAAAAGCAAATGCGCTTACGACTCGACCACCGAGGCCGGCGAATGTAAACATAGTACATATCATGCTTTTCTTCAGCGGTGAACATCTACACAATTACAAATACCGATAAAGAAACTCTACGTACACCACCTACACGCAGTCTGTCTATTTAGTTATTAAAAAATAATTTTTTACCTGTCAATAATCATCTGATCTTGAATTGGTTATCTCGTTATCGTTCATCATACTCATCATCATCTACACCCTTTCCGTCCCACTGCTGGTCATCGGCCTCTTCTCTGCCACGTGTTTCTCCTCAGCGCTAAGGTAGAAACACGGGGGACCTACAGATTAACGTCGAATCCGAAAGACAGAAATTCCAGAGAAGGTTTTTAGCATTAAGATCCCACGGTTGCAAGCCGAATTAGGAAATTGTGAGTGGTGGGTTGCAGACAAGATTTTTCTAAATCTGCATAGTTCTGCTTAGGTTTCGAACCCAAGCCAGAATCGACGTTTTATTCAGAAAGCGAGCGCTCTACCAACTGAGCTACCACCACACACGTTATCGTTAGGCCAATAAAATTTTTGCAGTATTTAAAGAGTTTAAATGACAATTAGCAATATAATCTCTCACTTTAACTTTTTTCGTCACAAATTAAGAACGAATCAAAATATCCAGGATTTCCTCTCAGATTCTCAATCGCCATAAAGAGCGCAACTTTTCTCTAATTTAACTGACCTCGTATGTCTTACCGTACACCCTCTATGCTTCAAATGCTCCGAAAGAAGTAGACGTATGGAAAACGCAGCTTTATAATTACACGTTACTTTAAATATTAAAAAACGTCACTAACTGATTCGTTTTCTTACAGTACCACTACACTAAAATGTAGGCTACAAACATGCAATGGAATAAGATGTATGTAATTACTGTAATAATAATAATAAGGAAAACTTCTTTAGTATCTTAAGCCACTATCAAATCGAGATACGAGGTGTGTTCAGTTGAAACCCATCTTTGCTTTATAAAACATTTATTCAACAATTTAATTACAAATAATTACCGTCACAGTTAAGGCACCTATACCATTGTTTTACAAATCGACGTATATCCTGCTCACAGAATTCTTGTGGCTGCTGATTGAAAAAGTCTTCTACAGCTATCTGTACTTCTGCGTCAGACTCAAAATGCCGACCTTTTAACACCATATTCAGCGGTCCAAAATATAGAAATCACAAGGCGATAGATTCGGGCTATAGGGTGGATGCTCTAAAAGCCGCCATTTCTTTCCTTGGAAATTTTCTTTTACCACATTAGCAACATGACCCCACGCGTAAGTTTTCCTAGACGCTTCCATCTTATTGCTTAATGAAGCTTGTTCAAAGCTATGCTAATGCCACCACGTTTCGTCACCAGCAACTATTGACAGAAGAAAGTCATCACCATTTTGCCAATAGTCTGTGAGGCGTTGCAGAGGTAAGCCCATGCGCAAGCATTTTTGTTCATTAGACAAGAGACGAGGAATCCATTGCGAACAAACTTTGCTGTAACCCAGATTACGAACAATACTATCGACAGATCCTACACTCGCATCAACAATTTCTGAAATTTTTCTAATTGAAATTCGATGATTCTAATAGGGCCTTCCACACATGCCTTATTGTTTCTGTTAATTCAGTACACCGTGCACCTGGTCGCGGCTCATCCATAGTCCCCTCTTTCTCTTCTTCTTCTTCTTAAATTTTCGGCACCATTCCTTCACAGTTGGGTACGCAAAACATGAATTTCCATTCACTGCTTGCATTCGGGTGTGAATCTGCAATGGCTGCATGCTGATCAAACTTGGACGAAGTTTTAAAAATCAGAATCAAATTCAAACGCCAGAAACTTACTAATGTGTTGCTTACAAACACTACTAACATTAACAAACGTCGTTTGAATTACTGCATTTGTTTTCAAGGCTAAGTTGATCAAAGATGGATTTCAGCTGAACAAGCCTCGTATATGTTTCTTCCCGAAAAAAAAAAACAAAAAAATGTTCAAATTCATAAAAAAATATATATATAATATTTTTCAAAATCTTCGTTATGCTTCAAAGAACTTCAAATATATTTTGCGTAAATAATAATTTATCATATTCCCAATTAATAATTTATTTGAGATAGAATAAGCTCACCATCAAGATTTGGTTTTCTGTAAGGTGTCTCCTTTCAATCATCCGCATGCAATTAGAGAATGTAAAATCAGTGTTTATTTGTATAACGTTTCCAAATTAATTTGAAGTATTTTAAACGTTACACAGTTTTCTTGAACTTTAGAAAGGTTTTAAAAACCTTGCCGAAAACACATTATAGCAATCAAGAGCAATCGAAGCGCTGTAGCGAGATAGAGATCTACAATCAATTAAATTTGAGTTTATATTTTATGTTTCCGGGATTCTGTAATTTAAATTAGGCGGAATTATTTTGAATAACGACTCATTAGTTCACATTGAAAAGTTTTATTCAAAAAAAGTTAAAATTGATTTATGACAAATACCTCCATCTAATTGAAATTACTTTAAACGTAGGTGTCGCAGAGACTTCTTTTTCCACTGTTTTAATTTTTGTTTTATCTCCTTCGTAACATCTCCTAAGTGTATAAGAACTGGAAGCTGACGTCCTTCAGAAGTAATTTGTCTAGATGCCAGGCGAGTCTCAATCATTGTTTAATAACATTACGATCGGAATGATTGAGCAGTATTCGTGTGGTTACTGTATGTAATGTACATCTTTGAAGTGATGTATAAAATCCGTGGATCAAAGCGAGGCCGAAGATTTCAATGTGCCGAATCACGCGTGCCATTTGACCGCCCACAGCCCAGCTGGGTCGGTAGCCACCAGTTTTGATACACCGACCCACAACGATGGCCAAACTTTATTCAATTAATTAGATACTGCTGTAAGTTCTCAAATTGCCCCTGTCCAATCATAATTCACGTACAGATATACACCGTAATAGATTTTAAAATATAATTAAGTTACGCTCGTCTGTCCTCCCTTCCAATCCATGATATTTGTAATTCGTCTAATACATCTTTAATTTAAATTAAACACTGGGAGGAAATAATGAAGTATCAAATTATTGCTCATTACATCTTCTTCTATCTTAGCGTACAGGAATCTTTAAATAGGGGTATAGTCGCCATGTATCTCGTAATAACGTCTTAAAAGAGTAACAGCTGTAAATTCTGTAAACCCGGGCGACATAACAGTGTGGTCGGGATTACGCTTTAGCGGCCTATCATTACCTCAGGGTTTTACCTCCAGTTCCTCATTTAAACTTAAGTCCCGACTAGCAAATTGACTCGTTGACCTACGCCGTTTAAAATATGTATACTAGTTATTTGTAATCTTTCAAAGTAGGTTCCCTAAATCGCAAACATTGTATACGCTTTTTTGTAAGACGAACATGAAACTTGTTTGAGTAAATATTTTCCTGAAAATGCTGCGTATTTTAAAGACGATAAGTTACAGTATTTGTTTGCAGAATAAAAATTTATTTTTCAGACTGGCAATGCACCTTTCCATAGAGCAAAAGTGGTTCAATCTTAGATGACGAACAATAAAGTCGATAGAATGTTTTGGCCCTCTCAATCCCCAGACTTAAGCCATCCTAAATTTACGGCAGAGAATTGATAACATCATATTAAAAAATACCTGGCATACAAATTGATTTAATTGAAGCCTTTATCGATGCTAGGTTTCACTGCATCTCCATGAAAGAACTTGGAAAACTAGTGAATTCCATGCCAAATAAATGCATATTAGTCATATTCTAAAAATACGGTTCCAAATTGTTATCAAAATTGTCGAGACAAATAAATGCGCCCCCATCTGGCATCAAAATTCAATAACATTAACTTTGACGACTGTCCTCGTATTTCAAACAATCAATTCTTTTGTAATAGTTTTTGCAGGAATAATTTCATTATGGCCCTGGCCTATTAATGTCGTTATAAATCATTATTGTTATTTTTTGGTGTCTATTTTTATATTTTTTATATTTGTTAGAATGTATACCCACGACCAATTAGTTAATATTTTGTTGTGTTTGAAAGGGCTGATGAAGGAAGGAGTTTCTTTGTGCCCACAAACGCATCCCTAACTTTATTAAAAGCATGATTTTCATCCACATACCATGTATACGAGGAATTCAAACAAAGAAATTTTTGGCTCTTATGTATTTTTCCCAGTAATATCATTTTAACCTAAGTTAGCAGTTATTTAATAGCATGGACTTTACATTAGATGTGCTTCTATTTTTCATGAAAATATGATGCTGGAAACAGTACGTAAATATCTAAATATGCATATCTGTCCACTACAATTTTTCATGATGGTGCAGCGATTTGTGAAATTACGACCGTTGGATATCGTTTAGTTTGGTCGCCATTTAAACTAGTAGTTATAACAAAATTGGTCATTCATTGTAACAGTGTTGACTGTGCTTTCTGGTACTTCCTACGAGCATTTCATTGCTTAAAAGTCTATATGATCCCCACGGAGCGAAAATGTATACTTACAGGGTGTCCCTAAAGTATAAATACAAAATTTGAAGCCGAAAATAAGAAAAAATGTTTCGTTACGCAGATATAGAGACCAAGAGAAGGAGAAATAAAATCACTCTTTTAGCGATAACTCAGTCAGTGTTCGCACTCATTGCTTGAAGTTTTGTAAGCAAACTTCGACTTTAACCATCACGATATTTAGAACTCCCAAATACGTCTTTTTCCAATCAAGTTGCCATCTGCAGTAGGAGCTGATGAGTTTGGACTATCTAAACAGTGTCAGTGTTATATTCACTCTGAAGATGCAAGCTGCAATGTCTTGCGAAACGTTAGTGTGTATGGGTTCACAAACAGCTAACAGGCATAAGCCGATTAAGTATTATTGTCCTGGCAAACAAAATACATCAAGATCAAATCCTTGTCCGCCCCAAGGTTTGATTAAT
>JABXWE010023486.1:0-28791 GCA_014611495.1 Limonius californicus | reverse complement strand
TAACGTACTGTTTTTAAGCTAAAACAGTGCGCTTAGAACGGCTTTATAAAACCGAAATAGAAAAATAAATTTATGTAGAAAATTTTACGTCAAATCGATTACTAGGGAGTTTTTATAAACACTTATGGCAGCACTGACAGGTGGCTGAAATTTATTTTCAAATTTTCGATAAGTTTCGAGATGCAAGATAGTTGAGTGGTAGAGTGTTTCTTGTGGAAACCATATTGAAAGGTAGGAATGATATGGTTTCTGATTAAAGACGTCGAAAAACGATCACGGATGATTCTTTCAAACTATTTGAACACTGCGGGGAGAAGGTTTATTGGACGGTAGTTGTCTGGATTTTTATGGTATTTTCCAGGTTTTGGGAACAGTTGCAAGTGAGCGTGTTTCCAAGTTGTTAGAACGTACCACGTTCTCAAACAAGCGTTGAAAATGATGGTAACAAGGGTGATAGCTTTAGCAGGAAAGCTTTTGATGACCATGTTAGGAATGAGATCATGTCCAGGTGATTTTTTAAGTTGGAGCTTATTGATAAGTGACTATATTTCGGTAGGTGATATAGAAATTAGAAACAATTAATCCGGGATTTTTTGGAAAATTATTATCCAGTTCTGTGGAAACTTCTTGCGCAAATTTCTTATTGTCATCGGTGATCCGCATGGTAAATGTGCATTTCCAATGAGTAACAAAAATACCACACTTTTCTTGGGGTGATGCGTATATTTGAATATTAATTATAATTGCAGAGATCTGAGGTTGTCGTCTCAATATTCTTTTAGTGGCTTGCCACATTGAAGGATCTCTTGGTTGTAAATCCGAGTTGTATTATCTATACTCTATAGCTATCAATTCTGTGGTTTTCCAATGCAAACTTAATGCTACGGGTCGAGAGGGTCTGTTGTGTTTTCATTAAGGGGTCTGTTCTTCTTAACTAGAGGCGAATTAATCTATTTGTTTCTAATAAGAATTGATATGTGAGCAGGAGGGTTTTCGTAGTTTGTTTTCTGTGTGGTCTCAATATATCCGAGTTTAGTTTTTCGATTTCAACATCAATTTCTCCGTTCAATTAAATTGAGTTGGGGTATAATATAGTTTCCTTTAATACATTTTGGAACTAAACCCCGTCTACATAGCCGTGAATTAATCTAGGGAAGGCATGTTTGACTACAAGGGTGCTATGAAATCTGATTAATATGGGAAGGTGGTCCGATTCGAACTCTGTTAGTACTGTTTGTGATATCAGTCCTAAAAAGTCTTTGAGTAAACGTAGGTCCAATATATCGCGTCAATGATCTCTTCTACATGATATTGGGTTGGTTGAGTGGACGCTGGTAGCTGAATAGTGTGATTTTAAATAAAGCTCTACCGTGTATTTCTGCTTAAGTTACTGGTCCTGCAACACCAGAGAGTATTTTTTGAGTTGTCATCAAATATTGCTAATGTTGATGTGTTATGGTTAAAGAGAATTACAATTTCTAATAGTCGTTTGTTTGATGGTGCAATAACCTTCACGTTTCTCTTGTTTTTAAGTTCCAAATTAACCTAGTCTTCCTATTTCATATGGATAAGCGGATAAAGTGCGTTTAGTCATTATAGAAAAGCCTCCTGATACAACATGTGTCTCACGTTGATGCCGATAAATATCGTACTGTGGTATTTTAGGCTTCTCGCCGTTTGCTAGATACGTTTCAGTAACTATTAGTATGTCGATATTGTTAATTGTTTGTTGCCATGTTAGAAGGGCAATAATAAGTGCTCTTTGTTTTAAAAGACCACCGCCATTAAAGTTTGCAATAATTAGATTATTAGATAGGGTATGTTGTGAGTTAGTTACCATTGAAAAAGGAGGGAATCATTGAAAATATAAATGCAACTGACGATCAAGCCATTATCATTGAAGATGTAGACGACTATAGCTATATTTTACGCAAGCTTCAGGAAGAGTAAAAATGGGGCCTGGAAATCAACTTGCAGAAGAGTGAGCATTTAGTAATTGGAGACAATGGTATGGACCTAAATATTAATGGCGGCGTAGTTCACGATTGCTCAAATCTTCACTAGTTGGAGTTTTCATGTTCAAGTACACTGAGAAGAGAAGCAGTTATTAATTTTAAAATATTCTGAGGAAGGAATTACAAAATCAACAAAGAAAATAATATGTAAGATTATAGTTAAAATTATCGCTATATGGATTAGAGGTATGGAATATTAATCAGCAAAATATAAATCGATTAATAGCCCTAGAAGTAAACTACTTGACGGAACTGTATATCTAAACTATAACACGAGCGAAATGAAGAAATAGAACAGCGATTGGAGGTAGATGGTATCGTAATCAATACCATAGAAACTAAAAAACTTATCTGGTATGGAAATCTAGAACGAATGGATGACGACAGGTGGCCAAAGAAAGTCTGGAAATGGGTACCACCAAAACGGCGAAAACGAGGTAAACCTCAACGAAGCAGAACCGCAGTGATAGACGAATCTATGGAGGCCAAGGGATTGGAAGAGGGAGATTGGCTCGACGTTTAAGAAGCGAGAAGCGGCCTCAGCTGTAATACAACTCACCAATACATACAGTGTTTACATCACCTTCCATTTACGTACCTTCAGGATTGATATCGCTTATGTAGATAAGATTAGGGTTTTTGAGGTAAGTATGGGCGAAGTTTAAAATTATTACCCACAAAAGCATCACTAATTTGTTCCAAGGAGTTAATCTTCTCTTCTTCTTCTTAGATGATGCGGGAAGTCCAAAGCACTTAGCCCTAATTGCACATTGTGTATGTCGTCATGCTTTGCGAAGGTCAACACTTTTCTAATTGGAATGTTCTACACCGATTGGGGTTCCATTAAGACGGAGTCAAAATGCTTATATCTCAGTGGCAGGAGTCTGGTACGTCGACATGAATATGAACATTTCTCACATATATGTTCCGTCAGCAGACTGGTTTTTTCTGTTCATCATCAGCGTTTTGGTCGCTTCTGACGAAGCTCCCTTCATGAGAAGTTCCACTTACCGTAATCCTTCCTGCAATATCCAACAAGTGGAGAACTGAGACTCCGTGTGGCTCTTCATTTCCTGCTCCATGATTGCGTAAGGAAGCAGCAACCTCTTCATTCCCCTCTATGCTACTATGACAGGGGACCCATACCAGATGACCCATTTGCATGAACCGAATCGTGCCATTGTGCAGAGCTAATCCTAGGGGAGCTAAGAGCTTTCAATGACGACTGGCTATCTATGCATACGTAAATATGCTGATTTAAGAATCCTCTTCTCAGGTTTTCTTGGGCACAGATCAAGATTGCGAAAATCTTTGCTTGGAATACTATACTGCATGACCCCAGGGCTGTAGATTGTTTCATCTTGGATGTGACTTCGTACATATCTGCTCCAGTTGCTTATTTGGTTCATGAACTGTCTATATGCCAAACATAGTGGCCAGGGCTAAAAATTTCCCAACATGAAATTCTTTTAAATATATAAACTGACGAAACGAACTTACGTAAAATCTCGAAGACCGGAAATATATGTTAAAAATACTGCTTTGGAGCCTTCTTTTAAACTAATTTGCAGTTTTGTCCTTGAAAATTTTAATATTTTTGAAAATATAAATAATGGAATCCAGTTGCAATTATTTAACCGTATTAGTGTCAAGTCGAGTTTGTGTGTTTGATTGAATAATCTTTCCTGCCTTCTTAAGATCTTTTTTGTTCATTGTTTTTTCATTCGTGCGTTACATTTGTGTTCTTAATAATAAACAACAAAGAACTGTGGCTCAACGAAGACATCGGGTGGAATGGTCCGAGACGTAGGCTTGAAAAAGCGACACCGTGGGATGATGTACTGTTTTCGGACAAGTCCAGATATTGTCTCAGTAATGATAGCCGGCATCAAAGAGTATATCGTAGTGCCGGACATCCTCCCTTACTTCAATATACCCAACTAGTCGTTGCCTTTGGTGATGATGGTCTTATGGTATGGGCTGGAATTTCTTTAGGGTGGCGTACTGACCTTCATATCGTATCCCATTTCCGCCGTGGAATTCTTTTCAATTTATATATATATATATATATATATATTTATTTATTCTTACGGAATTGTTCAATAGCTATGTTAACTGTGAAGATACGATATTTATATAAGTAATTAATAGACAATATAATAGCTGTGTACAGACGTTTATTGATAAATTTAAAAAGTAGTCAACGACTCTATTAAGCATGTCTGATAAAAAAAGTTTCCATTTATCTGAGGAAAATAAAGCGCTTGATTTTTTAAGGCCTGTTTACACCCACAAATATTATGTTGGCAGATTTTATTAACACATATTCACAAACAAATTCTTGTCTCCAGGTGCAAGGCCTCCACCAGAACATCGGCGCTGCTCATTCCCAGTTTCCTACCCCGGGGAAACAAGCTATGGGCGCATTAGTCCACGTCAAGGTTCAAGGAAAACTTCTTTGGATTACTACGACGATGTATATTCTTACGATTTTCATCACAACCGTGTTGTACGAATAATTCGTAGATAAGATATTTTAATAACCTATATTTAACTACTCTTTTGTGATGTGCACTTAATCTACCACAACGCACAGTAAAATTTTGTATACTTGAGACACGTCCTTCAGTCACTAGTAATAAAAATAAATTTACATATACTTATGTGTGTTATTAAAAAGACCCCGTTAACAGTATCGATCCCAGGACAAGGTCATAAATTTAAAAATTATCGGGTAGTGTGTTAGTAGAGTTTTATGGGGCGTATATACAACGCTACAAATTGAGGCCCCATCTAAAAAAGGTAACTATCGTAGCGAGAGCCGTCTGAAGAACTATGTGTAACGTTCGAACTACACTACTCAGAAATAGACAGGGATATTGTAACATAAAGCATATATGTTTGTATTTAGCGGCTAATGGTCGTCTATTGTTGATAATTAGAGCAAGCGGCAAGGTTTGATGTTAATAAACAAAAATAATGGAATCCAGTGGCAATTATTTAACCGTATTAGTGTCAAGTCGAGTTTGTGTGTTTAATTGAATAATCTTTCCTGCCTTCTTAAGATCTTTTTTGTTCATTGTTTTTTCATTCGTGCGTTACATTTGTGTTCTTAATAATAAACAACAATGCAGAGAAACCATTTAACAATAGAACAAGAAATTTAGCCGTTACTATGCACCAAACAGAGGAGATCGCCAGGTCGACATTGCTGATATGTTAGGAACCGCGCAGAGCGTGAAACAGGTACGACTGCAAGAAGAGCTGGAAGTGGATCTCTTCGCATCACAACAGTTCATGATGATCGACTTCTGGTAATTCACGCAAGAATGCACCCCTTTCCAACTGATCGACATCTACAGCATGTGCTCCAGAATGCCGCAGGAAATCGAGTCTCTGACCAAACATGAGAAATCGATTGTTTGAGGACTTACCTCATACCATCCCTCAGGGGGCGGACACAGTTCTTGCTGGACATCTCAGTCCTGCAAGAACTGTGGCTCAACGAAGACACCGGGTGGAATGGTCCGAGACGTAGGTTTGAAAAAGCGACACCGTGGGATGATGTACTGTTTTCGGACGAGTCCAGATATTGTCTCAGTAATGATAGCCGGCATCAAAGAGTATATCGTAGTGCCGGACATCCTCCCTTACTTCAATATACCCAACTAGTCGTTGCCTTTGGTGATGATGGTCTTATGGTATGGGCTGGAATTTCTTTAGGGTGGCGTACTGACCTTCATATTTTTAATGGTACACTCACGGGCCAACGTTATGTCCAAGAGATCATTATGGCCATGTTCTGAACCGTCGCAACGCTGTTGGACGGGAATATTTCGTTTTTCTTGACGACATTGCAAGGCCCCATCGTGCTGGCGTTGTTTTAGAGATGCTTCGAGATTAAGAACTAAACCATTTTGCTCTTCCTCCGCTATCTCCAGACCTCAACCCCATCGAGCATGCGTGAGACCTTCTGCAGAGATAGCTGAATCATCATAATCCAAGGCCTACTACTGTGCAACAGCTGAGGGATGTATTGCCACATGAGTTACGTCTTCTTCCTATGAATCTCTTCCCTTTGATTTTCCCCTGTATAATGACCTGAAGTAGCTGATACCTCTTTCCTGTCCCATATATAACAGTTTTCTTCTTCTATCTGTCAGTAACACTTCCTTTTTCTTATTCATCCGTCTCATCACTTCCACATTTGTCACTCTCTCTACCCACGAAATCCTCAGCATTCTCCGGTACATCCATAGTTCGAATGCTTCCAGTCGTCTTCCATCGGTCTTTTTCAACGTCCATGCTTCCATTCCGTAATATAGTACTGATAACACGCAGCATCTCATCAGTTGTACTTTTAACTCAAGGTTTAGAGCTCGGCCGCAGAAAACCCGTTTCATTTTCGTAAATATACTTCTGCCTTTTCGATTCTGATTCGTATTTCTTGAGAACTGCTACCATCTGCATTAAAGGCTGTACCTAAATAGTTATATTTTTCTACCCTTTCAATAGGTTGATTCTTTATACATACAATATACATTGGGGTTAACTTCAGTACGTTTATCATAGATAATGCTTAAAATTAAATAAACCATATTTTGTCCAAATTAACAACAATCAACGCAATTTAACAACACCAACGCAAAAATTAAAAAAATCAAAATGGAAAACTGAAAAATTGTAAGTTTACAGATTCAGTGTTTCCGCCTCGACTTGTTATGACAGCTTGACAACGACGGTTCATGCTTGAAATTAACACACTTAACTGCTCTTATTAAAGATTATCCCACATTTCCACTAATGAATTCCCTAAGTCGTTAATAGTTGCAGGGGATGGTGGAAGGGATCGTACTTGTCTTCCGAGAATGTCCCAGAGGTGCTCAATCGGATTTAAATCGGGATTTCTGGCTGGCCATTGCATAACAGGAATACCAACATCGTCTAGGTATTCTTGCACAATTCTGGCTGTGTGGGGCCGAGCGTTGTCGTGCATTAATTGGAAGTTGTCGCCGATGTATGGGGCATATGGAACAACATACTATTCTAAGATATCCGTACTGTACCTCTGACTGTTTAAAGTGCCGTTGGGGAAGATGTGTAGGTCTGTGCGGGCTGTGAAAGATATGCCTCCCCATACCATTATTGAGCCACCACCAAATACAGTCGTGGGGGCAAAATTTCATTGAGCATATCGTTCATTTGGACGTCTAAAAACTCGAATGCGCCGATCACAACTCTCCAAACAAAATATGGACTCGTCTATGAACAAAATGCGTCTCCAATCTTCATTTTCACAATTTAAATGATTTCTATCAAAATCCAATCTGTATCCGCGGTGGTCTGCAGTCAACTGTGGGCCAGTAGCTGGTAATCTGGCTCTCAGATTTCCTTCCAGAAGACGTTGGCGAACGGTTTCAGTGCTAACCTGCACATTATATACTGCTGAAAGTTGTCTTTGGAGGGCTTTTGTGGTGGTAAAGCTCTCTCTTGGTGCACGCATTCGAAGAAAACGATCTTCTAGAGCGATAGTAGCACGTGGTCGCCCTTGCCCTGGTCGCCTGCCATGTTCGTTAGTTTCTCTGAAAAGCTGGATGACCCGAGAAATGGTTGTGTGTTCACCCCAAGTCTGTCAGCGATGGCGCAAAAACAATATCCTTCTTCGGACAAAGTAAAGGCTGTGACACTGTCACGCCTATTTTAATTTTTGCAAAATAAATTGATGAAGTGTAGAACCACTCTCGATGCTACGCCACTGCTCAGGTAGAAAATTAATATCTTGACAATGTTAGTATCCCGGAAAACCCAATCGAAGAAGGAGTGGATTCTAAACAAATAAATAATAGGCGCCACCGACTTATAATTTACTAACATGGTCCGAGGTATAAGATGGGAAGTCGGACCCTCCAGATGGCTAATCACCTACCTTATCTCTCGTATCTCTCCTTAGGTAAACTTAGTTCTTTATAATCGTCTATAAAGAAAAGACAAGTTGCAACTAACTTCGTTTAATTTCTAATTAACACAACCCCACAAGTATAATTTAAAAAAACCCAGTCCCAATTTTACGTAATAAAGAAATAAATAAAATTACTTTCGGGCGAAACTCAAACAACTGAAGGACTATGATTGCGCTTATCGGATCATCATAATATTAAGGTTCTAGCGCAAAATCACGTTACGAGAGGCCTCCGCGAAACGAAATTCTGCGTGGTCATAACCGACCAAAAATAGAAAAATTCAACCTGAAAACACATGCAAACGCAATGCCGTCCCACTATCGGAGCACCCTATACATAAACACGTAAAATTGTTCCCCAATACAGTACCTTTGATGATATAATAATAATTAAGGTCTATATATACTTAATTATTCCCCAACATTACAAATCCCGGACACAATCCAGTTAACGAAATGGTTTATATGTGAAAATAATGCAATCATAAATAACAAGTCGTATCTTGCCTAAACTAAATTACAGCGAATATTAGCATTGAAGTTTGGAAAAATTTAAGACTGAACAATCTTTCTATTAATAAATAACTCACCAGTCGATGGAAAACTGGCCACAAAAAATCTGTTTGACCGGAATAATCTCTATATTGGAATACTAATTCCTGGAGTTTTTTGACTTCCTCTAAACTAGGACCCAACTCCTGTGCCGTGAAATTTTAAATCGGAAAACTAATTTCCAAATTTACCAAAATTTTCACTCACTTGGCACGTTATGTCCGACCAACCGTCAATACTCAAGTATTCGTTCCTGGACTTGTCGTTCTAAAATTTTTCGGTTTCCCCCTCAATTTTCCGAAACTCCAAAACTATGCGCATAAGTCGACCGTGTCTTTCGAAATGTAACATGCCAAACGGGTTGCTTTCAACCAGACGCGGAATTAGTTACAACACACAATTTCTTGAGATACGTTGCATTTTAAATAAGACTGGTCGCACAAGCAATTGTTTGATGACAGCTACACGATTTGATACGTTTTAAAGTAAAACGAAACTGCAAGTAAATTGTAAATGTGCATGCAAAATTGATTAATTTTTTTAAGAAAGTTAAAGATGTAGAAACAGGCCAAGAGTAACATGTGTCTATCAGATTTGTATCAGACATTTATTGCATGGTTCCATTAGTTGAAGTAGATAGCGCACTACTTTTCTTTTATCGCAACATTAATAACTGGTGCGTTAATTTCTTGAAGTAGTGTATACTGATGACTTCGAACACGAGTTGCGCGAGGGGTCTCACCTGCCCACCGATGACTAGTATCTTCTTCTTCTTCTTCTTCTCCATTCCTCGTTTACCGTATAACGGTGTTGAGGTTTCACTTAAGATTACACTACCACCTCTGTTTTATATCACTTGCGTTCTATACTCTTTAACATTTACTTATTCTGTTCCTATTTTTTTCTTGCACGTAATTTTTTCCATTTCTTCTTATCTCCTGCTAAATCCTTTCCTTCGTTCCGGTCTAATCCTCTTCCTTTTAGTACTTCTGCCATTCTTTTATTCCATGTTGAGAGTGGTCGTCCCCTAGGTCTTCTTCTTTCTGGTTTCGCTTCCCATATATTCTTTAGTTTGTCCTCGTTGTTCATTGTGAACAAGTGTCCGAGCCATCGTAGTTGGTTTGCTTCAATTTTCTCTTCTAGTGGTGTGATTTTTGAACTTTTCCAAACTTCTGTGTTTCTTTTTCGATCTCTCTTCGTTACTCCCTAAATTCTTCACAAGAATTTCATTTCACAGGCTCGCAGTCGTTGTTTTAATCCTATATTAAGTACCCATGACTCGCTGCTGTATGTTAGGCTTGGGATAGATATTGCATTATACACTCTAATTTTTGCCTTCTTTGATATCTCTTTCTTAGCAATTATTGCTTTATTTATGGCATAGTAAAGATTCATTCCTGTTTGTTTTTTGCCGTTTATTTCTTGTTCATGTTTTCTGTCACTACTCACTGTTGTCCCTAGATATTTGAAAGATTCCACTTGTTTCAATTCCTCTTTATTTACGTTAATGTGTATCCTTCTCGGTTTTCTTGCTACCTTCATTATACTGTTTTCTTGCTACCTTCATTATACTGTTTTCTCTATATTTTTTTCCAGCAAATGCAAACTTCCAGGAATCCACTGTTCTCTGTAGCTGTTTTTCCGAGTTTGCTAATATAGGAATGTCATCAGCAAACATAAATTCAAATACTCGTACCGCCTCCATGTTTCTAAAACCGATCTGGCAGCTCTCTATTTTTCTCTTGATATTTCATCTACCAAGTTGATGAATAGGAGAGGACTTAATATTCCACCCTGTCTTACCCCGTCATATGTTATGAATTCTGTTGATCTTTTACTTCCGGTTCTTACATAATTTCTTATATTACAGTATAAGCACCTAATGGCTCTTAGTAGTCCGCCTCTCACCCCGTATTTCGTTAAAGCTTTCCATAATTGTTACCATACGTATATAGTATGATATGGTTTTCTCTATTATTTGTTTGTAACGATTTCCGCGCCTAATTGAAGGCAACCCTTATTACATATGTAGTTATTCACCTGCTTATAGGACTTATTAATATTTCGAGGTTACGCTTCTGTCAAGACGACGCAGTGCGTGTTTGAGTTTCAAAAGTTGGGGGGAAGGAGATTCTAAAAGACAGTTTTGCGTAATTAGGACAGTGAGTTGAGTATTGTCGGTCTTACCGGATGTATATTCGTGTGAGCTAAAAATCGTTTATCGATTGGGAATTCATTTTCCGCTTTGAGATTCACTACACACAGGAGCTCATTTCCCATAGTTGAAGAGAAACAAAACCCCAGGAATTTATTTCCAATATAGAATTTACTCCGGTCAAGAAGATGTTTTTGGTGTTACGCCAGTGTCCATCAACTGGTGAGTTAATTATTGACAGAAAATTTTTGTCTCGTCTTAATTTCCAGAACCTTAATTCTAATCTCCGATAAATTAATTTAGACAAAATTCGTGCGGCGGGAAGTACCGTAATTAAGGCGACACAGTGGAAAAATTCTACATTCATACGTATTGTTTAAATTGATACGCTGTCATCGACGAATAATCTTGGGAAGGTTTTTCCCGAACCGAGTGGACGCTTGCGGCTATAGATAAGGAGTCTGGTTACATCTTGAAAAGGGAAGTGCATTTAAATCATACATTTTATAAATTGTATAACCTTGCCTTGTTGTTTACGATTTCATTGCCGTTATTTAAAAATTAATTTACTATTTGATTTGGTGTCACTGAATTGTGTCGTTGGGGGTTTAATTGGGAATATGTGTACATAGGAAATACGATTGCAATATTCCATTTATTAGGGGAAACAATTTTACGTAAATCATATATACAGGATACTCCGATAGTGGGTGGATATTGCGTTTTCAAGAGTTCACAATTTGAACATATTTTTATTTCTAGATCGTTTTGATCACGCATGAATTCGTTACGCGGAGGCCTCCTACGCTAATAATTTAATGGTATCTTATACTAGTAGCGCAATAAATGTCCTTAAAATTGTTTGAGTCTCGCCCAATTTAAGTTTAGTTATGTTAAGTTCCATAAACGTAAAATTGGGACTGCTAATTTATTTTACTTTGTATCGAAGTATTAGAATTGTGGGTGTTTTTTTTATTAATTAAAAAGAGATTTGGTTGCAGCTTGTCTTTTCTTTTACGACGAATTATCTGGAATTCAGTTTACAAAAAGGACAGATAGGAGATATAAAGGCAGGTGATTATCTATCTTGGGGTCCGACTTCCAATTTACCACCTCGGACGATGTTAGTAAATTATAAGTCGGTGGCGGCTATAAATTAATTGTTGGAACCTACTCCTTCTTCGATTGGGTTTCCGAGATACTAACATTTGTCAATTTGTTAATTTTCTACCTAAGCAGTGGCGTAGTTACGAGGTTGTTTTTCCAATTCAACTAATTTTTGTATGTAGTAAAGATTAAAGGCGTGACATGTTTTAGCCCGAATATTGCATCCTGTGTGCCCCTTCCCCTTCTGAAGCCACTCTGAGATTCTCCTAGCTTTGTCTATCAGTTCCCTCGCGCTCAGCTCCAATATTCGTTCATACATTTTTCTTGGTATACTCAGGAGCGAGATCCCTCTATAATTTTGACATCTCCTGCTGTCTCTCTTTTTGTATACCGGTTGAATGTTTGCTACTTCCCAATCCTTGAGAATTTTATTTTCTCTCCACATTTGTTGTATTATCTTGTGCAGGTGATTCAGCCCGATTACTCCCATGAACTTCAAAATTTCGGGGTTTATTTTATCGCGTCCAGCTACTTTGTATATTTGTAGTCCTCTCACTGTTTCTTCCACTTCTTTTAATCTCTTCGTCCTGACGTCCCTCTTCATCTTCTTCTATCTCCAATGATTTTTGGTTCTTCTCGTTTGTTTCTTGTACGGTTTATAATAAGATGATAAATATACTGTATTTCTGATATCACTAAATGATTTTAAATATGTGGAAAATATTTCACATATAAATAATTCATTCCACATAATCTTAAATAAAAGTCACAAATATGTTAGTTGTATTTATACTGATTTGATTAAGCTAGATATAGATATATAGATGATAAAAAATATATGGTGATAACTTTATTACATTTACCAATATGAGAAATTAATTTCATGTACGAGTTATCTATTTCAAATATCTGAAATGTAGAGGCGGGCGTGGGCTAAAGGTCAGCAGGTTAGACTTCTATGCTGCCGACCTGGGGTTCAAATTCCCGGTATCAGAACATCGAATTATTAGCTACAATTCTCCAGCAAGGTTTTTTGCCTAGTAATTTTCTCTGGAGTAGAAGTGTTTACACTTTCAGTGGTTTGGAGCCCACATTAAGCTGTAGGTCCTCTATGTCTGTGACAATCTAAAAACGCGCAACACAAACATATAGGAGAGATCGCTACATCTCATGAAAGACAAAGCACTCGAAATGTATTTCTCTTCATTTCACAAATACTTACGAATAATGCGAGGAGCGGGAATTAAACACACTCCCTTCTAGATGCATAACTCCCACGACTCCCTATATAACACAATTTTAAAGAAGAATGCATTTGAAAATGAGAAGTTTATTGAGCTCTTCACATAAAAGACGGCCAAATTTACAATTACAATTACATCACTTTAAAATAGAGTTAATTATAAAAATATATAACCATTTACATGGAATGACATGATCAGGAAGGAAAATGCATGATTTTTATAAAAATGCTCCCAATTGACAACTTCATTGTAAAATAAACGACAACAGAATGCGGTAAAAACATAAATCATTGACCGAAATCAATAAATGCAAAAAATATCACAAAATAGTGTGTTTCAACTTAATCATCAGGTACTTTCCAATTAAGAGCCTTTCCTATTTCGTAGAGTTCGCTTAACGCCTCCGCTATCTTCGAGTCTACCTCCAATAACTTGTACCTCCTGTAGAGCTGCAGAGCTGCCCGGGCGTCCTCGATGGAGTCGTGCGTTTCGGATTGTATTTTCATACCTGATGCAGTACTTACATTTTAATTTCTATTGCAACGAATCCTCCACACCGCTGCCCAATGTGCAAAAGCAAGATTCACTTACCTAGAAAGTGCCAAGCCAAGAACCGCAGCGAAACCATCCTATGGTGTGGTAGGTGAAACAGCAGGACTGTATCAACAACTTGCTCTGGTGGAACCACCAAGTTTATAACTCTAACAAGTGGAACAATTAACATTGCAGAAAAATCATCTCTAGTTTAAACTTACCGAAAATCATTTTTCAACCCGTGACCAACAAAAACAACCCCGCTGTCTTGCAGGAAACGCAATTTTGTATAAGTTGACTTCAACGTAGTTAGATGTTTGGAACTGAAGTTGGCATCCAAATCTCCCGGTTTGATTCCCGAAAATTTGGTTAGGTAATCTACAACCTGTTCTTGGGTTGAAATGTAGTCGTCTATAAATGGAGTTCCCTCAAGAGGTCCTTGTCTGAAGTTTACAGGTTTATTTAAACTTATTTATTTCGCCAAATGTAAATTTTTCTTAGTAATAAATTTGAATAAATTTGAATAAATTCGGAAGATTGCGATATTTTTAAATTCACTAAATTACCGCGCTTATATGAAGGATATGGAACTACGTCACGAATCTTCTCAAACCTCCTTTATTAATACACACGCACTGTTGCCAGATCGGAAAGTAACAAAAAAAAAGTATTACAATTAATTCTCCCTAGGATACCTATTTTAACAACTCTCTATTACGGATAGTTTTGTATATTTTTAATGCACACTCGTTTATTTTCCCAAAATTTTTACTGTGACCCTGAAATTTTCCTCAGCAATCTCGCAATTACCAATTTATTCTCATAATTGCAACTTCAATAACGAAATTGCGTTCTAATTCTTTCAATTTCAACTACTACCCAAAAATTACGGCTTTGTTCTCCAAATTTTGGATTTAAACTTGAATTGTAAACTCAAATTCTCCACCTTCTCCTCAAAATTACGACTTCATTCTTAAAATTTCCTCGAATTCTCTACACATCTCAAAACTATCCGCTCATTCTCAAGATGTAGACACGACCCTGTTGCTTGCGAACACAGCGCCGAAATCAAATACTGCAGGGTCGGCTTGGGATTTCGATGGGTGTCCATCACGTTAATTTTCGTAACACTGTTATCACCGTGGGGTGAACAAAACCATCGACAAGTGTCGGATTTAAGAAATACGCTGGATTTAACCCTTGGAAGGCAATTCATTGCGAATTTGCTTAACGCCTTTTGCAGATTATTATCGAACCCCTTGTTGCGACCCTCTGAATGAGCCGCTGCTGCGACAAACTAGGAAGTTTGTGCAGCGAATGTTTCGTTTCGAAATTTCCCGTTTTCCCGAAGAACGTCTTGGCGGTTGCTGGTGTAATCGTGATTCCAACCTTCAGTGGCGTGCCTGCATTTTTGCTTGCCTTTTCAGGACCAAAGAACACCTCAATTATACCTCTCTCTCTACTCCCTACCAAAGAAAATCAAGGTAAAACAAATTGTTAATTCTGTTGTGAAAATCTTGTTTCGGATACCATTTTCAAGTTTCAAGTGCTGAACCTTTTTTTTGATCCGACGTAAAGCGACCTTCAGTCGCCAGTTGCCATTTTTTTTGTTAACTGTCAAGTGCAATTATAAATTGTAATTCTTGTAAACTCGAACTTCACTGGTTACGCAGATCTCTGCGGTTATAAAATAAATGCCGCAAACCAGGACCGGCGAGGCTTTCTTGTTCGAACGTTCCAACTACCCTTGCTTTAAACCATAATTATTACCATTTTACTTTGAATGTAATCTTTGTTTTTGTATTATGTGTCGCCAATTTCAAATAGTAGGATTATTTTAGTCTTAAAATTCACCGTATCTTTTATTTCTGTGTATTGTGCATGAACTTCGTAAGGATTGTATATAGGAGGAGGCATAATAAAGGTGAGTCCGATTCCCGTAAGCTGCTGGCTTCTCAGCCTTCCACGAGAACCTGCAATCAATAAACTAATGTTTTCCGGGTGTTGCCGTGGTCGATCAATTTCACTTGACGTTCCGTTGCCCATACTGTCAGCTTCTTCAGAAATTATTCTAAAAACTGGTGTTTTTGTATTGTGCTCCTCGTTATATACTTGGATACCGTACCGCTTGGTGGCTGTTGCCGAACCGTGACGTTTGCTCGGTCGAGTGAATCCGTAACATGTGGTTGGTTTTGTTGGTGTGTTATGCTCCGTTGCGAGTCCTGTGGATTAGGGGTGCCAGGACGTTTGTTATGGATGGCTTTTCTTTCATGAAGGGTTAGTTTCCATGTGTTGCTTAACCGGTAGCCATCTTCTCTATTGAAGTTATTGTTGTTTTTCATTCTATCAAGAGATTCTCTAATTACTCTGGGAAAGTAATTTTCCGTTAGCGAGAGTATCTTCACTTCTTCAAAATTGATTTTGTGTTCGCCGTCTTGATAAAAATGTTCAGCAATTGGTGATCTCTCCATGTTTCTGAGCCTGGCGTCTCTCTGGTGCTCTTCTATTCTGCATTGGATGCTTCGTCCTGTTTGCCCGATGTATGCTTTCCCACATGAACATTCCAGTTGGTATACTCCTCTTGTTGACAGTTTGGGTAGACGGTCTTTGTTTGGAGGTAATACTTGTTGGATCTTCTTTACTGTATTGTACCTCACACCCATGTTTTTCTTTCCTAACGTTTTCTTTAATCTGCCCATTACTCCAGCGCTAAAAGGTAAACGGGCATAGGTAACAATTTGTTGTTGTTCCTTTTCCTCTTTGGGTTTCGTGTGGCAGGCATTTCGTATTTCCTTTCTAGTGTAACCATTTTTCATAAGAGCTAGCTCGACATGCTTCCGTTCTTCTGGTTTACTTATTTCGTCAGGGATCTTGTTTGCTCTGTGCATTAAGGTTTTGATTAAGGATCGCTTCTGTTGAGGATGATAGTGTGGAGGTAACGGTCTGTGTGTGTTTTCTTGCGGTATACTGCATGGGTTAGCTTGTTGTTATCCCCACGTTTTACTAGGACATCCAAGAATGGTAGTTTTCCGTTTTCCTCAGTCTCCATGGTGAACTTAATTCTTTCATGTTGATTGTTAAGGAGGTTCAAGAATTCTCCCAATGCTGTTTTCCATGTTGCCAAACGACGAAGGCATCGTCAAAGTATCTAAACCAGCATTTTGATTTTTTGTCGCTAGATTGGATGGCTTCTTCTTCGAAAGTTTCCATGAATATATTGGCGATGACTGGGGACAGAGGAGATCCCATAGCTGCACCGGATTTCTGTTCGTAGAAATCCCCGTTTCATACGAAGTATGTCGTGTCCAGGCAGATTCTTGCTAATTCGGGTATGTCTTCTCTTAGTCCTTGTGTTATAAACCGTTGTATTATGTTTAGTGCATCGTCAACTGGCACATTGGTAAATGGTGACTCTACATCGCAACCGACGAGTATATCATCGGCAGTTACTTCTTGTTCTTTTATCAACTCGACAAAGTGTTCTGAGTTCTTTACGAAAGTTTCGGTTTTTCCGACGTATGGTTGTAGAGTCTTAGCGACATATTTGGCCAATTCGTATGTTGGGATCCACACGCTAACGATTGGTCTCAGAGGACCATTTTTGGTAAACCGTAAAGTCTGGATGGTCCTGCCTCTGAGGGTAAGAGATGACGTTGTTGCTCGAGGGGTATGGAAGATTGTTTGATAATAGCTCTTGTTTGACCTTCTATTCTTTTGGTTGGGTCTCTTTTTAACTTGCTGTATAGTTGTGGATCCAACAATAAGTTAATCTTTTGTTTGTAGTCTTCCGTGTCCATGACTACTATTGCATTTCCCTTGTCTGTCCGTGTTATGATAATGTTGGGAATGCTTCGTATTTTTCTCAATGCTTTTTCCTCCGCTCGGGTGATGTTTCTGGTTGGAGCTTTGGAACGTTTTAGAATACGGCAAGTTTCATGTCTGATTTCTTCTGCTTCTTCGACTGGAAGTTTTCTTATTGCCTATTGTCAAACGAAATTGATCGACCACGGCAACACACGGAAAACATTAGTTTATTGTATATATTAATAATAATAAAAGGCAATTTCAACAGGTATTTATGCTTTTGATAATGACATATTGTATGTCGAAATACGTATAAAGCAAAAATAAATAAATACCTGTTGAAATTGCCTTTTATTATTATTAATATATAAAGTATGAATTTCAACGAAGTAAGGCAGCAAACAATTAACAAATTAGTTTATTGGACAACAGCCGCGAAAACCTGCATTCAAGAACCTGTAATCAGCTGTGATTTGGAAGGTGGCTGCTGGTAATTTTAACCTACTCTGTACACAACTAGGTACGATTTCCCTCCCGCAAGGGTTTCTCATGAACCACCCCTACTCCTCTGAGCTAAGCACAAGGCCTTTCGCATCTTTCCTGTTGTGGGTCGACGAAAAAGCTCGTTTGGCCCGTAATATATTGAGAAAAATTGGAAAGAAATTTAAATAGGTTTTTACGCATCTCGAGGATGTAAAATTTCGCGCAAATTACACGCTATGGTAACCTCTTCAACATAGTGTTGCCAAAGTTGAACGTTACTGGCGGGAAATCCGCAGTTCTGTCGAGAAATCTATTCTTTCTTTGCAAAGGTTAACGAAGACAGCCGTTAGTTTACATTCCAATTCAGTTGATGTTTAGTCATTCGATTGTTTTATTTTGACGTGCCAGTTCAGATTTTGTTGTGCCTCAAATTAGCTTATCGTCAGACAAATAAACTAGATGGACACACCACTTCAATACCTGTGTAGTAGTACATTTGTCCGCATCATCGCGTTTCAAACATACGTTAAGGGGGAAATATAATATAATTTATATCGAGTTTTAATTTAGGCGGACACGGAACATTTGTCTGAGAAGCGAGCAGCACGCCACTGATATCCAAGGACAAAGCCAAACACATACGTAACCTCACTTAACTATGAAAAGATATGCCTTCCTCTTTTTTGTCAATTCTCTTACAAATAAAACATTGGAACACCATGTTTCTGCAAAAAAAAACTGGATATTCTCCTAAATTTATTGGGAGAAACACCAAAAACACTATAAACGAATTTTTGTTTGACTGTAAATAGCGGTGTTCATCTAGTTTATCTGTCTGGGAGCTTATCGAGCAATATATATTTCTGGCGTACAATCTACCTTTTTTCTCCGTAAAATATTTTACTGCCGCGTGAATAATTTAATATCGCGTAAAACATTTTTATCTTGTTCTTTACATTTTACTGGCCTTCAATAAATCTTTTCTCCCGTTAATTTGCGGGTTTTTGCCGGGCCGTTCAATCTAACCCATTTGTAAGGCGGGTTGCAGTACGAGACTATTATTGTACCGCTTCGGCGGCGCCCAAGATTTCAATTCAAAAATTTGAAATAGAGCAAAACGGGCAACACCTAAATTACACCATTCTGAGTTAAACCTACCACTATAATAAACCTCGTTCTTAATTGTCCCAGGTTCAAGACCGCGCGTCGAAAGATCTCATTGTCTGAGATATAGTCGGGTGTCGCCTTATTTGACGGGTGACCCTTCGCAGTACGAACCACCACAACACTTGTATAGTTATATTGCTCTCTTTCTAGCTCCTTAGTTCGTATAGGCTATTAGAGCGAGCGCAAGTCTTGCAGATTGCCGCTCTAAAGTTTATGAAATTTGTGAAACGAACAGAGATAGCACTTACAGTGTTCAGTGGTTCCAAAACCGGCGATTTCTAATGTTACTTTCCAGATGAAGAACGCTCATACAAACACAAACACCAAGAAAACTTGTTTTTGGTCACTGGTTTCTTGAGCACGTGGCCGCTCATCTTAGTTCAACCGGTTATTTTACCTAACTGCGGACTTCGCACCCGTCAAATAAGACGACACCCGACTATACACACTATACGTACCCTCTGATACAAGTAATCCTGCCCACAGACATCTGAGAAGGCTTAATGGTCGACATCTTTCCATCACTTCTCAACTCGGACTCTTCCTGATTTAATGTCACAAATTCAGCGTCCATCGCAATAAGTTCGCCAGGTTTTGGCATTTCGTTGTGCGTAAGGGGAGTGAAAGTCACACCCCGAGTTCCCCCACTCCTTGCAATGCACTCATCTTGAGTAAAAACATCCTGTATGGATTTAAAATGTTTCAAAGTTTATCGCATGTGACCTCAGCAGATATTTTTAGTTTATTACCTTTGTAAGGGCGGGAGTTACATCAGAACGAGCTTCCATAACTTCCTTTGTGGAATAGTATAGTACGCATGGGATTTTCCAGTCTAAACTAAACCAAACAGCTTCTTGGGCTGGAACAGGGCATATACTGAAGTCATTAAATAAGTACCACTGGTGCTGCTCTGTTCCTTTGTTATCTTTGAATTCCGGTAAGTATGAGCACGGTACTTTAATCAAAGCAACAAGGTTTCGTTTTTCCACTGAAACTTGATCATTGACAAAGCAAACAACCGCTGTTAAGGTGTACTCTCTTGAATCCATCACTTCAAATTTATTTGGAGCTCCTTGATCACCAGCGCCACCTTGTGATGAATCTTTCTATGTTTGCATAAAATAATCACATTAGATTGGATTAAATTCATAACAACTCAATTACCTCGTCTTCAATTTTCTTTATTTCTAGTTTGTTTGCTATTAGCCTCATCCTTATGTTATGCGGCAACCAGTTGTTACTACAATAAAGATTATTGATAGGAGCCTGGGGTACAGTTACATTATCAAAACTGTGCCGGAAACGACATCCCGGTCTTGAACAGTTATCACCATATCGGCAAGGTTTGGAGGAAGTTATAATTGAATTTGGGGTTGCTGAACGAATGGCTTCGGATGTTGTAGTTACAGCCTACAAAATCCACATCAGGATTATTTACAAACAACTGGAAGGTGGTTACTACAAAAACATAACCTCACAAAGAGGTAAGGCATTCCAAACTACTACGAGAGTTGTGCGTAAAATAAGGTCTCCAATTTTTTTTTTCACGATGAAAAACGTTTATTTGCAATGAGTTATACATTGTTGGAAAGCCTGGACTTTCTACTATTTTTCTACATAATCCCCGTTGCGATCGGTGCATTTTTACATGCGGTATAGCATTTTTCGTATACCCTTGTCATAGAACTCTCCCGCAGCGGCGCGCAGGTAGCGTAAGACCACTTCTTTCAACTCCTCGTTGATCCTAAAATTCATCCCACCCAGGTATGATTTCAACGCAGGAAAGAGATGCACTTGGTGCTAGGTCCGGACTGTAGGGGGGTGTATGACGTTATCCCATCCAAATTAGCTGATGAGGTCGGTTGTTGCACGGGCGGTGTGGGGACGAGCGTTGTCCTAATGAAAACGCACTCCCTTCGTCAGCTTGCGATCAGCGTTTATTGTTGTCCCGGTATCCAAGAATTCCTCGCCCTCTTCTGCGTAGCAATCAAGGAATTCGCGGACCGCTTCAACCCGTTGCCGTTGATGATCTTCGGTGAGCATCCGGGGGACCCACCTTGCACACACCTTGTGATAATGCAAATGTTCTACCAAAATCTTATCAATAGTAGTAGTCTTACTGACATCAGGGATCAATTTGCACAGCTCCCGAATCGTCACCCGTCGATCTTCAAGCATTACCCTCTCCATTTTTGCAATCATTTCGTCCGAAACCGATGGCCGTCCGGCACGCTATTCATCATGGACATCTGTACGTCCGTTTTTAAACTCTCTGCGCCATTTTCGCACGTTTTTGATATCCAACACTTCACATAACTGTCGATAAATTTCTATAGGCGTAGTGTCCTTAGCACACCAAAAACGAATCACAGAACGTAACTCACACCTAGCGGTAGCGGCGAGTAGAAGCTCCATCGCGGTCGGCTACCAAACCAAGATTAAGCGTCGCAGACAGCTCGGAATGGTGGGGATTTGTAGGCGGGGAAGCAAGCTACACGTCCGTGTTGCCAGATCTTGCGTTAAAGCGTTCCTCGCGACTCTAGCGCCTTGGAGACCTTATTTTAGGGACAACCCTCGTAAAATTCAATTAAAAAATAATACAATCTGCTGATAAAATAGAAACAACCGAACTCTCCAAATTAATATGTGAAAAGCAGTTGAAGACTAGTAAAAAGGAGAATCTCACAATCAATAAAGCAAAATATATGGAAAGCCTTTCCTATAGTATAGTTGCAAGTGTTACAAATATTCCATAACAGCTGCCATATTGCTGTTTGCATTAAATTTCAATTTATACAATATTATTCAGTAATTTAAATCAATCTTTGTTAGTAATTTCAATGTGCACTAACACTGTAAAAAATTGCCTAGCAGAATAAATTTATTTGAATACTTGTAAAGACAAAGCTCTAAAAATTAATGTAGTCGATATGATAACTTCACTTTGTATGTCTTCCAGCAGCCATTTTTAAATGACCGTGGATGCTCTACAAAATTTCTAGGTTATAGAGAATAGGAACATATTAAGAATACATAACCTCACAATAACATAAAATCACTTACCTTTGCTACCACCTTATCCATTTGTGTTTGCCAGAAAAGCTTGTGTTGGGGACTATGAAGGCCTGTATTTATGGCAAGCAATTTTGGGAGTGCCTGTTAAGAATACAATATTACACTGAGTGGCATCCATAAACAATCAGAGTGATGCAGTTGATTTTGGAATTAGCAATTATTTACAGTTAATTTCATGCTGATTACTGCTGTTTCTGAATGTCATTTAAGCTCAAATACTTTATTATTTGTCAGTTTGATATCATCGTTACTCAACATAACCTCAAAACGTATGACATTGTAGTTTCAGAGAGAATGAAACAGCTAAATGTAAATTAAAATCCATTCTCAACTGCTTACCCACAATCAAACAACGCCCATTACAAACCTAACTATTAAAATTTCCTTATAAATTTAATTTAATCTATTACTTTTAAAAATAATTGGTACCACCAGTTTAATTAGTTTCATACAAGAAAAAGTTGTTTACCTGAAGTATTCTAGCTTGTGAAGTTGGAGTAAATTTTGTGCACTGATCACACCAAGCCGGAGTGGTTTGTTGGGTACAAAGAGATCGATTAAGTATTTCACAAAAAGACCACTCATCTCTGTCCGGTTCATTTGTTGGATATATCAGGTTACACGCTAAAAGGAAAGACTCTTTCCTAACCTAAACATATAAAAATTGTTATAACAAGCCTATGAACTATTTAATATAATAATAACTGCTTCTGTATGTACCTCATGACTGCACTTCAAGCAGGAATTCATCTGTAGCTGCTTAGTTCCAAATAGCTGACTAATTTCACTCTCTTCTTCCTGTTTTTCTTCTTCTATTCTCGTTACATCTGTACAAAAATTACGTGTAAATTATGTCTTTTCACTAAGTAAATTTGTTTTGAGTAGGTACATACAGAGATGGGGAGGGAGAAAAACATATGAGACATACATATATTATTTTTTTCAAAGGCCAGGAAGCAAAATATAAAAATTAAAATGGGAAAAAATCAGGTGAAGAGATAAAAGGAACAAACCAAATGGAAAATAACAGAGATGTAGGTGGAAGCAAAAACAAACATCAGTAGTAAAATAGGAAAGAAATACGATGGATGAGAAAAATTAGAAAAATATAAAGACTGGGGAAAGGGGTAAAATTAGGGAAATAAAAATAAAAGCAACGGAGAAAAATCTTTCTATCGTTGTTCTTACACACCTCAGCACAGAAAAAAGGTAATAAGAGAAGAAAACGAGAGAGAGAGAGAGTAAATGACAACAATGTGAAGAAAAAGGAACAAGAAAAAATATATAGAGAAAAATGAGAGACATGCAAGAGGCAGATAACCAGGCTTAGGATAATTATGCATTTGCATATTTGCATCTGCAAATGCATATTTTTAACATTTTATACAAAAAATGCATATTTTGACCATTTCTAACTAATATTGCATATTTATAGAAAATTTGTTTTCAGTTTGCATAAAATGGCAATTTTATATTTTTTTAGCTACTTTCAAAGCAGGCAGCGTAAAACTTATACTTGTTTTACATCTAAAACCCCTTAAAAACATTTAAAAACAATTCAAAGATTCTTAGAATGACTAAGTAAGAGAGGCTTACGGATTACATCACTTTCTAATAATTTGCAAGCCAGGTAAAAGTATCTTTTGCGGAATCTAGCCTTTGTTAAATTAAATACCTACCTCAAACTACTTACGAAAAAAGTATGTTCTGGGAAATATCTAACAACCCTTCTTTTCTTGCTAATTACTTAACTTTTATTCTATAGTAAAATCCTTAGGTCTCTAATATTCATAGAACCGTTAACATTGAAATATTAAAACATTAAAGTGAAAGTGTTAAAATTTAAAATGGGAAAAGAAAAAAGGGCTTTAAGTGTAGTTATGAACCAGTTTGTGTGTGATTTTCCAGACTTTTCCACCGTGGTGCTGTGCTATTTTGCAAATGTTGTGAAATTACAATATCGGCTACAAAGAAATTTCAAATTACTCAGCATTTGCAAACAGGAAAACATCTTAGCAATAAAAATAGAAAAACTGCTAATAAACAGCAGCAATTTTTGATAAGTGCAATGCCAAAGTCAGGGCCAAAACATTCCGAATTTAATTATGATTTGTGTAAAGCCTTTATATCTGCCGATATACCTATGACCAAACACTTACGGAATTTTTCGAGAAGAAAGAAAAGAAAAAATTACGTTCCTGAATTGTATGCTGCTACATTAAACCAAATGCGGGCGAAGGTGAAAGACTCTCAAAATATTTGGGTTTCACTTGATGAGACAACCGATGTGGAAAACAGAGCCGTTGCAAATTTTGTGTTTGGCGTGGGTTCAATGAGGATAAAAATAAATCGTATTTACTGACGATGAAAGTGTTGGACCATACAAACCATTCCACAATTGCGGCGTTTTTTAACGATTCGTTAAGTCTTTTGTGGGCATCAGGAATTCTTTATGGACAGGTGCTAGTGGTATGTACGGATGCAGCCCCATACATGTGCAAAGCTATGACCGGCCTGAAAGTTTTGTACCCCAAAATGATACATGATACCTGTATGGCTCATGGATTGCACAGAGTTGCAGAATTAGTTCGCTCCCTTTATCCTGACGTGAATGCTTTAATATCCACTATGAAAAAGTATTTTTGAAAGCACCCAGCTGTCAGCAAAAATTTAGAGAATTTTACAACAATCTAGCGCTTCCTCCTGTACCCGTAATCACAAGATGGGGAACATGGATCGAAGCTGCCAAATACTACGCTGAAAACTTTGAAACTGTACAAACCGTTGTGAATGAATTTGATAGCGAGGAAGCTCAAAGCATTAAAGATGCGCAATGCATTCTAAAGAAGAAAGGAGTCTGCGAGGAATTAATTTTTATTGCAAGCAAATTTACTTGCATTTCATCTGCTGTTTGCAAATTACAAGGAAGAGGAACTCCTATAAAAACAAACATCGAAACAGTAGCAGAAGTAGTTCGTGCTTTGAGTGTGCTAAAGAAAAAGGATTTCATCGTAAAGTTAAAATCAGTGCTTTCAAAAAACAGTAGCTATCGCCAGCTCAAAAATATTAATAATATTATTATTGCAGATAACAGGCGTAAATTTACCTTTGAACATTTATTACACCATGTAATTATTAAATGTAATAGTAGCATTTAAATTCTGATTCCTGTTTTTATCTTAACATTAATTAATTAGGTACTACTTATATTCTTATTTTTATTCTATTAGTAATTTAATTAAATATATAGGTAATTGTGACAATTTATTTCTTTTTATAAATGTATGTGTTTGCATGTTAGTTAATAAAAATTATTTCTTGCATCTATCTGACTCTTACTTTTTGTTTTTACTATAACGACAATAATTTTTTAAGTGCATATTTAAGTGCATATTCACGCTATTTTACGTGCATATCTGCATGTATGTTTTCCAAATTCTAAGTGCATATTTAACCTAAGCCTGGACATTAGGATTGTCTTCGCGTGGCACAAATGGGACGTTATTTCTCTCCAACCATTGCGTTGTTGTGCGGGCATAATGGCATGAAGCGAGATCAGGCCAAAACATAATTTCGTCATTAGCATGATGTAAATTAATAAATTCAATCAATTTTGAGAGGCAATGTTGTGTATAAACGTGAACATCCACAGCCTGACCTCTAACATGTCCCACATACGGTCTGAAGACACCTGCCTCCGAAATTGCACACCACACCATGATTTTATCCGCAAATTTTGCCTTTGCCTTGAATTTTACGTCGTCAGGTGTACCATCTAAAGCATCAATATAGAATCCATTATTTCCATTAAGTTCTGCATTAGCAAATGTGAAGTACTTTTCATCATCCATAATTATGATTTTGTTATTAACAAAGTGACGATCTCGTAAAGCGCGGCAGCATCGAGGGATTCTTTGCAACTGAGCATCGGTATATTTAGGGCATTTTCTTCTTTTTCTATATTTTAAATTGTGTCCCTTATTTCGCGACTAACTGTCATGTGAGAGGTATGAAAACGATGAGACAACTTACGAGTGGATTTACCAATGGTATTTTTAGCCATTTCAGCAAGTCTGTTAGCTTGAACTTTGGACAGTTTCCGCGGTCGGTCACTTTTAGGTAAGTTGAAACAAGGTATTCCTTCTTCGCACAAACGAATTGTTTGGTATATCGTTGAAAAGGAAATATTCTCATTCCGAAAAACATCAACAATTTTTTTTTTGGCATTTTGCCAACTAAGTTGTGAATACTTTTTCTTAAGTCTAATTTGTAAGACATGCTTGCCTGCTTGCTTTGAAAGAGCGAGATCTATGACCCGGTTTTCCAAGCATCTCTATGCACTTAGGCCACATTTGGCCCATTGTACACCCTAACTAAGAATTTTGCCTATCTGGGGTAATTCCAACTCCAGTAGTGATTTTTAACGTGTCACACATCGCAGTGGCACGGGACCTACAGCTTTACTTCTTATCTGACAGAAGGCGCATTTTCAGATTTTTCCCCGCTAGAAAAATCTCGCCGACCTCAGCCAGGTTCGATCCCGCGTCCCTCGGATCTAAAGGCAAATGCGCTAACCACTAGACCACCGAGGCCGGCCAAGACATACTGAAAAGTGAAAACTCACAACACAAACTTAAACTGCCAAATATCCAAACAATAAACTCCTTCATTTGTTTTTCCAGGGACCACTAACTAAGCTCGTTATTGATACCAACAAACCAACAATGTTTTTTTTCCGAAAACTTTTGCTACATATGTTATCAAGTTTTCTGAGTATTGCTTGTAGTGTTTTGTTAATTATGTTCAAGTTTATTTCGTCCTTTATACCTTGTTGCTAGTTATTCTTTATCCTCTGAGCATAAAAGTTACCTGCTGTGCTTTGTTGAGGTACTGGTCCAGCATTTGGCATTGTAGGAAAATTCCGTAAGTGTTTGACTAACATTGCCGTTTGTTGCGCAGTAATTGTTCTTTGGTTGTTTCTATTTCTTTCTTGTAAGGTTTTATCTCTTCGCTTTTGAAGTTCTTTAGCGATTATACAACCTCGATAGTTTGCCAGATGTGCTTCGCCGCAGTTAGCACACTTAGCCTTTTGAAATTTTGTTGTTGTGCAATTTGTAGAAAGATGTTTTCCTAGGCATTTCACGTATCTTGGTTTTCTATTACAATATGTTTGAGTGTGCCCGAACGCCTAACCTTTTTTACATTGCGGGATGAGGACTGTTTTCTTGCGCATAAGTTAAATTTTTACTATCATACCTGCAATTTGTTTGATTTCAAATATTTTCTTGCTGTCTTGTGATTTGTCAAAGGATAGCATGAATAACGGTAAAGATTTCATAGCGACAATATTGTCCTTTGTTCTTTTTTCGTAACTTGAGCTACCTTAAAACCTTTTGTAGTCCGATCTTCTATAATCATTGATGGCGGGCATGTTGGGTGCAATCCCCTGGCCATGACTTTCAAAGATCTGTCTTGTTTATTTTCATATGTGAAGTATTCTACTTGTTCTTCATGGTCAATGGTCTTCATCCGGTACATTTACTTTAAATATGCCATTATTCATGGCCGTTACTTTGTGTCTAACATCAGCTTTCCGCAAGAGGTTATGTACTTGTTCGTAATTTTCTATATTGACCAAATTTATTGGTGGTGGTACAGGAGGTTTCTTCTCATCCACTTTCTTTTCTAATTGTTTAGATGTTGATGGTTATTGTTGTGGGGAAGTTTCCGGTGTTGCATTGTTACTTTTGAAGGTGTTGGACACCGCTCTCTGTAGTGTAATTCAATACGAGATTGTGTACATGCAAAACGCGAATTGTAATAAGCCAGCGAAAAAGTGTAATCGCCTGAGAGGCTCAAAGCCTCGAAAATTCAGTGGCGAAGCCCGAAGAATACCAACAATACAGAAGAAAGTTGAATACAGCACCGACAAAAAGGAGCTGGCGAGAGAAACAGAGAAGATAGTCCAGAAAACTAGGAAAAATAAAAAACGAAAAGCAAATACCACACCGGAGATTGAACAAGTAGTGCAATTTAACTATCTCGGAACTTCAATAACAAGCAGTAAAAATATAAACAAGGAGGTAAAGAAACAGACATTATAAGGAGCAAGAGTAGTTGAAAACAAAACAAAACAGTTGATACGGACTACATAAATGAACATATTAAGATCGATAGTAGGAGAAACAAGAGCGGATAGTACCACGCAATAAGCAAGCAGCGCAAGATAACCAATATAGAAAAATTTATTAAAGAAAGAAGAAAAGAGTGGAACGAACATGTTGAAAGGTCAAACAATACCCGACTGATAAAACAATGAGTGACCTAAAGCCACCCTGGAAGGCCACCGAAAAGATGAGCCGACAGCTGGAAGACTTCAGAAGAATCTCCATAAAATCATGTGAAGAAAATCAGGCTTTAAAGCCTAAATAAAAGAGTAAGAAGAAGAAGAGGAAGAGGTGAATTAGGTAAATTTGGAAAGAAAATAAAATAGAATAAGAAGGAGATAACAAATATTAAAAGAATAAAGAAATCAAAACATAAAAATAAAATAAAATAAGTGGACGCGACTGCCTCCCTGGACTTTCCCATACTGGAAACTGTTCATATCATCTTTATTCAACAGTAGAGTTATTTTCCTCAAAACGGTTGTTCAAGTGCTATCCTAAAACCTTGCCTCGTAACGAACAGACTTAC